>CALNHX010006828.1:0-83071 GCA_940337035.1 Agriotes lineatus
ATGCATGCCGACTGTAACTTGGAGTAATAAAGAGACGTACAACTTGCACAGGCTTTGAGTAGGTACACAACCAATAACTTCTAATGAATAGCTATTAATGTTTCTTCATACATTTTCTCTCTTTCCAAATAGCAAATTTTACTTAGTACCTACCGTATATTAGGTGTAATTTTCAAAAATATTATCATAGATTAGACAAAAAAAGTTTGAAACTACAGTGTATATACATATAAAATAGAATCCATTCAACTTACTTGGCCCAGGATAGATACTGGAAGCAGTAACATTTGCAGCGACGTTCTGTGTTTTCCACATAACAAGATCCATTTTGTGATAGCAGTTCTGAAGATGTTAGATATCGAACTGGTGTTTTACACTTCGTAATGGTTTTCTCTAAAAACTGCCAATCTTTTCTAGTACTATTTATTATTAAGATGCTAAGACTGCAATTTAATAGTTGCATATACCTAACAATGTCTGCAAAGTCTTGATATTCTCGAATTTCTAATACTAATGGCACTAATTTGTGCATCCACATACACCAACGAGAATGATCTGAGTTTCCTGTCTTGTGATATATTTTACATTTGTCAGATACTGCTGTAGATATCGAATTAGGGTTAATCCTATTTTTTATATATTTTTTTAAAAGTGGATAAATCCTAGTGTCACTGTCAGTAACAATTATATTTGCATCCTTAAGGGTGTTCCATGAGGAATCTCTAGGAAGGTTTCCCGGATTTATGTTTTTAAATTCAAACGAAAATTTATCCAATAAGATTTCTGTCACTTTTGCAATAATCTGGTCTCGAATGAGAGGGTAATTATGAGTTGATGTATCATTTAAAAGACACATTTCCCACTGTTCAAAAAGTGTTTGTAGAATATAGCACTTTCCAACAACTTCTTATCATTGGAACACATAGTTTTGCAGCCAGCTTCTTTGAGTAATTGCTTCAATTCTGTACTAAGCATTGTAGCATTGTCTGTATTTCTGAAAAGCATTTCCTCAGAATACAAATATAAATTATCGAAAAATTCTAGCCTAAATATTTTTTTCAAATTTGGGTAGTTGAGTAGCTCCTTGGTCTTAAATCGGTATAGTTTTCCATGATTCAAGTTATTGTTGTAATAAAATTGACTGTCGACGATTTCCAGGAAATCACAGTTTGCTACTGCCCTGTTGGTATGCAATATGTATTTAAGATTATCTTCATCATTGTGTAGATATTTATAAACATCATTATCTTGGGAGACTTTGTCAATTTTAGATTTTAACTTCCAATAATCTCCTAAGCAATTTTCTAAGCAGAACTGTTCCTTTTCTTTATATGTAGTAAAAATGCTTTTTGTGATAATTTCATTCCTATTATTGTATTTTACCTGTATCAAATACGTAAACCTATCACTCTTTAGAACAATATCATCGAAATTTCCGATGCTCTCAAGATTTCTCGACAACCACATTTCGGTTCTCCTGCAGTGATGCACTGATAAAATTGCTGCGGTTACTGATTCATATGGTACTCCAAAATTGATAGTTCCACAGCGAACTGGATATTTCTAAAAAGAATGAGAGTGAAAAATATTTGCAAAGCATTATTTAAAATTGATATAAACAATCTTCTGGCTGTCTTGATGGTTGTGTTAAGAAAAGTGTAAATTATTCATAAAGTTAAATATTAAATCTGCATTAATAACAGAAAAATAAATACGGATATTATACAGTCAAAAGTATACTGATGGCCCACTGCTAAAGATACATCCATTTAAAAGCAATTTATTTTAACAAAATTTAAATTTGTTTTAAAAATGTATATACCCCTGGATTAGACGGTAACTTTTGTTAAACTACCATAGTTAGGTACTTAACTGGGAATCAACAGAAAATGATAAACGGCAATACAGTTTATTAATTTACAAGTTAACTTACCTGTTTCTGTTTGAACCACTTTTCACAGAAATTCACACGTTTTGCAAAAATTACTGCCTATACTGCTTTTTTCTAAATGGTTACTTCCTTCAAAAAGGTTTTTTAGAATTAAAAAAAAATAAAAAGCAAAAGAATTATATAGTATAGTTTGACCAAATTGAGGTGGCGCAGTCCAGGTATACGGATTAAGCGGGGTTTGCTGTAAGTGATACTTTGTTTACACGTAATCCCTGGTTGTACATGCTACTTACCAGTTGAGAGGACTTCTAAAAACCTGCACGTATTTAGGTAAATTATTGAGCCCCAGTTTTTAGTTCTAAAATAATACACTGCTATGGTATATAATTTTCAATTAAGAACACATAAAAACATTACATTTTTGTTATTAGATATTAACAGGAAGTCCTCTAACTTGCAAATGTTTTATAAACGGCGTCCTTTCTGATTAAACAAAATTTACATTTCCTTTTTCCTATAGCCAATCAGAAAAGAGCGTACCACATTCAAATTTTAAATAAATCATAATGCGCAAGTATAAATTTTAAAACTAAACAAATTTGTAATTATAATGTAACATAAGTTCAGATATATGAAAACATGATTAAATATTAATTATTCACATGGAATAATAAGTCTAAATTCATTTATTTAAAATTAATAAACAAATATTTAAATTTTAAACGCATCACTTCAGATTTCATAATGCACAAATGTTTAATCACTTTTAATTCACTATTTAAAAATAATTCTCGTTTGGGTTTTCCAAATCAATTAATTAATGCAATTATTTTCCTTTACAGATAAATGATGCTCAAGATCCCAAACTACACAAGGATAATTGAAACAAATTCAAAATAAATCATAAATGGCATAAGAAAATCTACTTCAGCTTAACATTCCCAAGTAACATAAAAATTGTAATTAACTAAATAAAATAGCAATAACGCTCCATATTTATACTTTTTCTATTTGTTTAGAGTAAAAACTCTTTTAATGATTTAATTGAACTTGCCTAATAATTATAAATAAATCAAGACCATCGTATAACATAGCAACACAAATTTACATACATAATACATAATTTAATATACAAGGAGAAAGCAATTAGTTTTATAAAATACATACATAAAAAAAACAAATTTCAGCATATAATATAAATATCTTCCTCGTCTTCAGATATAAAACCATCCCAGACCCAATCATTATCGTCGTCACTGTCCTCACCTGGATTGATAATTAGCAGTTTAACAAATGGCAATTTGTAACTGTTTTCGACTTCAATCATATGTCGCACACAATTTTCCCACGACGTCTTGTCTTTGACCATATCTTCTATAATTAACCTTATTTTATCTACACTTGCGGCATTTACTTTTGGTTGTGTATTACATTTTCTAAGTTTACGTTTTACTGCACTCCACACTAATTCTATTGGATTGCATTCGCAATAATAGGGTGGTAATCTGACAACTTCATGCCCGTTTTTTCTTGCAAATCCATCAACAACATATTGCTTTTTTAAATTAAACTTCTTAACTTCAGCGAGAAGGTCGGCCTTCTTTAATTTTTTATCTTTGGGTAGTTGGAAACCGTGACTCACTAAAAAACTAAGGATATCACATTTCTTGGCTGCTGTGGTTAGTATTTTTGTTAAAAGTCGTAAATGATAAGGAGCGTTATCGATTACAATAACGGAATTAGGACCAATATTTTTACAAAGCTTGGTAGAAAACCATTCCTCAAAGAGTTCGGAGTTCATATCCGAGTGATAATCTGCAGAACTGTTTGCAATATTTATCGCCGATAACATTAGACTATTAGGAACGAATCCATTTTCAGTTCCGGCGTGAATAATAATTATTCGTTTGCCTTTGGACGGCGGAGCATCTAATAAGGCACAATTAAGTGTACTATCTGACCAACCTCTTTTTACAACATCGTGTGTATCGAACCAGGTCTCATCTAAATACACAATGTTTTTATTTTGTTTTCGTAGATCTTCGATTTTGAACAGATAATCGCTTCGCATATCGACCAATCTCGGAGTTTCCATCAAAACTGCTCTTCTGTTTAATACCCTATGACGCATACCCATGCTTAACAAAACGAGCCGAAGAGAAGTTATACACTTGCATGGAAATTCAACTCCTTTCGCGAAAATTTTCTCTTGGAGATTTCGTAATGCTAACACAGTATTTTGTTTATAATGGTCATAAATCACTTTCTTAAAAGCCGTTTTGTTGCTTCATCCACACGTGACGCGACATCCCTTTTCAAATGTACTCGCGTTTCCTTATGGTCCACTACATTTCCAGCATGAATTATTCTCTGAATAGTCCTCCGAGGTAATTCCGTTAATTCCCCAATTTTCTTTACAATGCCGTAGCTGCTTCCATTGTTTTCTCTTGTAAATTTTTTATAAAGGTTTAAAATAATTTGTTGTGAATGCGGAGGCAGAAATTTATGGCGAAAAAAATTATCTTGGGCGTCACCGACGGCAAAAATGTCGTTATCGCCATCTGTATCTTCGTCCAAGTTGTCATTAAAAGCCACAAAGCCATAATTAAATTTCTACTTTTTAATACACACTTAACGCACTTGAAACACCCTCTTTTCAGTTACGCGAGTTGCGTGCATACTGAATAAAATATAATAGATATCTCCTACTTTCTTAACTTCGTAGTAAGTAAACAAAAATCTCATTAGCTTATAGAGATCAGGGTGAGTATGTTGATAAGTGATAAGGCATTAATGTGTTTTGAACAACTGTATAGTAACTAATGAGTCATTAGTAATGCCATTTGGTTGAGTCATTAACTGTTATTCTTAATTTCTGTACCGTTTTCTAAATAAATAGCATAACACTTTATTTTATTTAAATTGTATAATATACAAATCCTGCTGTGTTCTAGGTACTTATAATAATTATGTAAATACCTAGTTGCTTTTGTTTGATTCCTTGATTTTCAATATATCAATTGTGCGAACAACCCCTGCTAACTAAATGCGGACCTGTTCTGCAGGTAAAGGAGTTTCGTATTCTCAAATGACTAGGGTAAGCTGCGAAGCCAATTAACTACGGCAAATCCCTCATATAATCCGTATACCTGGACTGCGCCACCTCAATTTGGACAAACTGTAGGTAAAGTACGTTTTTTTTTCTATAATAACTGTCAAAGTGTTACAATGTTGGTAGATATGTGAGTAAAACGCTAGGAAATGTTTATACCTCGTGTTGGTAGAACTTTTTCAAAATTATGGTTATGTGTCAATTTTGAATGTCAAAGTTTCTTAATTTGAACTCTTGACAAATTTATTTTTTTTACATGGAATCAAATGTGTATTATGTTTATTTTCAAATATTGTAAGTTTAATAATTTATAAATTTGCAATATTTTTATGCTGTTCGTTTTACCCACTATTATGACAATCTGTCAAAATGACAAATCATTTTTTTAGTGGAAAAAAAGAACTAAAAATCTATGTGCCAATATTATAAAAACTAGGAACCCTTCAGGAATGCAACTCATCCCCTAGAAAGTTGACCTTGAAAATTATTATAGAAAAAAAATGTACTTTAGGTATATGTCGTAACTTTTAACAATCAGTAGGTATTAAAGATGAAGAAACATACTTACCTAACGGATAAGTATTGTGTCGCACCATCTACATTATCAAGCAATAATGCAATTATCAAAGAAGTAAGAAAGCTGGTAACACTTAACAATTAGTCAGCCTTTGCAGTATTTAAGTGTGTACTTTATTTTGCAAAACACTGCTCTTATATAAATTCATGACTGACTCTTACTTTATAGAGTTTGATCAATAATAATTGTTTTCATCTTTGGCTGCATAAAACATCTATTTTTGTGAAACTTATTTATGCGAGCAAGTAATATGTACGAAAACAATTGTACGAGAGGTTTCCATGTTGACAAAATTATCAATTAATAGAACTTTCTAAGGATTATCAGCATATAGATTAGAAAAAATACCAAAGATTAGTGGAGATTATTAGATATTTACTTACAACAATCGCTAAAAATTTCTAAACATTCCCAAGATTATCAAAGATTTTTAGAATGTTGTTTTGAAGATTTGCAATATGAGTTACTCCTCGTTTAAAATTTTATGCATGTTAAATATTCATATATAATACTTTAAAAGTACTCAAAGTTTAGTCGATTATTTTTGGGGTAGTAGGTATCACAAAAGTCCATTGCGCTTGGGTACAAATAGGACGAGTTGCGGAGCAATGGACATGAGTGATACCACCCCAAAAATAGTCTACCTACCTAACTTTGACTACGAATAGTATTTGGAGGTCTATTCAGTGAACCAAACCCATTATTCAAATTATTCATGTTAAAAAACAATTTGTGCAAACCTCTTCAATAAATATTTTAATTTGTTCAAAATAGTCACTTGAGTAGTTGTAGAAAAAGTCTAGTATGCAACACTTGTGTAAAAGGTCTTTTTTTAATCTCGTGCTACCATTTCCGCACTCGGCTCGCACCTCGTGCGAAAATCCCACACTCGATTAAAAAGACCTACTTTACCCACTAGTTGCATAAACAACTATTTCACGTCTGAGAAAAGAACAAGGTTTCTACGATACCAAAATCGTGACAGAAATAATGAATTATTCCCTGGAGGAGCGAAATTCACCTAGGGAGTTTTCATTATGACTGAAACAACAATTATGTCAAATCGAAGGTTAGCAGGTTAGGTTTTGCGTCAGTCTGTGTCAAAGCTGATGCAAAATCTAACATATTAACCTCGAATTTGAAACAGACTTACAGAGCCACCAACTTTAAAATTTAAAAATGTCAATAAATTACATTTAAAAAAACCAGGTTTGTACTTTTAAATCTTCCTGCGACGTGAAAAAAATAGTATATGCAATTCGGAGAGACTGCTATTTTGCTTCAATGCACCTCAGAAAAATAACGCATTTCTCTCCCTCATTGCATAATCTGCTATTTTTCTGCGATCGTATCAAAATGACAACTTTTTGCATAGTTGCAGGTTGCCAATGGTAACGTGCTTTAATATTATTATATACTAGCAAGATGCCCGTTCTTCGTACGGGCAACAAATGTTTTTTTTTCTAAATCTCAAATAAATTCTTCCCCTCACTCAATACGCTAAACTAACAAACGCCGCAAAACAATATTGTAGGAAAAAAGGAAACAAAATTCTTCAGAAAAAAATCCTCCACAACTCTTTTATGCTTCACGTACCCCCTGGAAATGTGTACGTAATTGTCCTTCTATATTTTTGATAGAACTATAGTTTTAGTATAAGAATGAGATAAAATTAAAATATGTACAAACAAACAAAAATTTGTATTCATAAATTATAGCAAGATACCCATTTCTACCACTTGGGGGTGGAAATTCAGAAATCGCATATATTCTGAGATATTGAGTAATTCGTAAAAACACAGTTTACTCCTTTTCATCCCTTAGGGGTGGAATTTTGGAAAATTCTTTCAGCTCATATTATCCTGAAATAAACCCACAGCGAAAAAAAATTAATAAATTTAACAGCCTGTCCCTTTTCAGTTTTCCATTTTTACCGCTTTAGGGGTAACATTAAAATCCCTTAAACCCCTTTCTAAATATTTTAAGAATATATCTGTATGCCAAAAAAAAACAATGTTCTAAAGCAATAAACATAGGACATACGAAGGGTTTTTTAATTCACCCCGAATCCAGATTTGCAACTTTAGGGGTTGATTTGGGAAAATCCTTAAAACGTGTTTTTAGACATTTGTATTCGATACCTATGTAGGCAAACACCAAGTCGATATTGGGTCTAAGAGATATTGAGGAATTCGCGAAAATACAGTTTACCCCTTTTCACCCCCTTAGGGGTAACATTTTAAAATCCCTTAAACCGCTTTCTAAATATTTTAAGAATACGTTTATATGCCAAAAAACAATGCTCTAGCTCAGTGGTTCCCAAACTTATTTGGCTTACCGCCCCCTTTTCAGACAAAAAATTACTCAGCGCCCCCTGAAAAGCTACATTCTTTAAGCGAACAAACAGAAATATATTGTAGTGGTAGCTTTTTGAAACCGATAGTTATCTATAAGAGTATTTCTAGGTAGGAAATTATTTTGAAACACTAAATTATTTAGCAATTAAAAAGTAAAAGGGGGGATTTACACATTAAAAGTACAACATAAATATTTGAGAATTGTTTAATGAATGATACATTCGATACAGTTACTGTTAAATTGTGAATAGTTTATTAAAAAGATTCAAGCATATAAGTTGATTTAGTTGGGATAATTATTTGGTAACATCAGAGCTTAGATTTTAATTTGTATTAACTGAAAATTGGAATAACTAAAGTGAAAGCCAAACTCAAATAATTATCTGAAAAAGTCGAATATAAAATGTTATAATAAAATATATCATATAGAAATTTGGTATAAATTATTATTATTGCTAGAGAAAATGATATTTTTAAAATAACCATTTTTTTCTGCATTTGTAATCTGTATTTTAAGTAAAAGCAAATTTGAATAATGAAAACCCTTTATTATAATGATATTTACTTTCTGGATGGTGTATTAAAGGATGTGATAAAGTAAAATCAAAGAAACGGAGAATAAACGAATTTAAATAAACAGACTGAATAAATATAGTAACAAATGGTATGAAGAAGAATAAAAACATTTAATAATGGTACATAGTCTTTATGGGATAAATAAATCTATAACTTGCATTTAGTGTGTTTATTTGAAAAATAATGTTACACTATGTTACACAACAGATGAGATATGTACGAACGGTTTTTCTAAATGTTATTATCTTCCCTTCCTTCTTTAAGCTTTCACCGCCCCCTTATTTTTATTCACCGCCCCCCAAATGCATCCGAGGCTACTATCGCCCCCCTGGATCGTTCCAGCGCCCCCCAAGGGGCGGTATCGCCCACTTTCGGAATCACTGCTCTAGCTGAATAAACATAGGAGATACGAAGGGTTCTTTAATTCACCCCGAATCCAGATTTGCACCTTTAGGGGTTGATTTGGGAAAATCCTGAAATGTGTTTTTAGACACTTGTATTGGATACTTATGCAAGCAAACGCCAAGTCGATATCTTATCGGGTCTAAGAGATATTGAGGAATTCGTGAAAATACAGTTTATCCCTTTTCACCCTCTTAGGGGTAAAATTGTAAAATTCCTTAAATCAGTTTCGAAATATTTTAAGAATACATCTATATTCCAAAAAAAGGAATGTTCTAACTCAATAACGAATAACCTAGGAGTTACAAAGGGTTCTTTAATACCCCGAATCCAGATTTGCACCTTTAGGGGTCGATTAGGGAAAAATCCTGAATTGTGTTTTTAGATACTTCTATTGGACACCTATGCAAGCAACCACCAAGTCGCTATTTTATCGGGTCTAAGAGATACT
The DNA here is from genome assembly GCA_940337035.1 of Agriotes lineatus. NCBI lineage: Eukaryota > Metazoa > Arthropoda > Insecta > Coleoptera > Elateridae > Agriotes > Agriotes lineatus. The sequence continues at coordinate 9,367 of CALNHX010006828.1, forward strand.
CAGGAATTCGTAAAAACACAGTTTACCCCTTTTCACCCCCTTAGGGTTGACATTTTCAAATTCCCTTACACCCCTTTCTAAATAGTTTAAAAATACATGTATATGTCAAAACAGAATGTTCTAACTCAATAAACATAGGAGATACGAAGGGTTCTTTAATTCATCCCCAATCCAGATTTGCACCTTTAAGGGTTGATTAGGGCAAAATCCTAAAATACGTTTCTAGGTATTTGCATTGGCAATCTTTGCAAGTAAACACCAAATCGATATATTATCGGGTGTAAGAGATATTGAGGAATTCGTGAAAACACATTTTACCCCTTTTCACCTCCTTAGGGGTCGAATTTCAAAAAATCCCTTCTTAGCACTACCTTAAGTAACAAATTGAACCTTCCGCCCAAATTTCAAGTTTTTAGTGCCAGTGGTTTCGGCTCTGTGTTGATTAGTCAGGGTTGTGACTTTCCTTTATATATGTATAGATTATTAAAACACGCATTGCCATAAATTTGAATGCCAACATAACCTAGAATATCTAATACAATGTGACGTAAAACGTGTCACCGAACTAAGTTTTTATATTTCTGTTACGATCGTAGAAAAAACTGCGTATGATATACGTGTATAAGTGCCACTAAAGCCCTAGCAACGTTAAAAGCACTCCGCTTCGCGTCGTGCTCCTAAACTCGACACACGTGCGTTAAAGGAGTACTTATACACTAGTATCATCCGCCGTGAATGATCTTTTGTGATTTGTTAGAGGGGCCTTCTACGCAAATAGGGTTTGCCGCCATCTTGAAAAAGGTGTTAAACACATTTTTCTTCAAATATCTTAACTCCCGTTGACGCTACACTAAAAATTGATGAAGTGTTCAAAAGGGTGTAAAATTTCTTACGATTTATGTCCGATTAACTTTTTCCGTAAGACTTTTGATTAATATATTAAGGTCATCATGTCGGCGCGTGGCTGCGGAATCATTTTCAACACTACCCCTGAGGTAGAGTTATAGAAGCATTTTATAACGTGACTTTCGGTGGTCATGTCATCGCGTTAATTCACGCCGAAGTTAATAGAAACGATTGCTTTTTCCCTCAGAGGCGAATCCAGCCGGACCAGATCTCACTATGATCTGATTACAACTGCTTATGACTATGGAATCGCCAATAGGAGGTTTAGTAAAGACACAAGCAAATCCTTAGGTTCAACGCTTATATTGGATATACGTTCAAATGAGCGAATTACGAGCATATGATGAAGATTTACCAGTGAAAATTAGTTAGGTATTTTGCAAATGAAAACAAATGAAGAAGTTATGGTGCTGAGGGGAGTGTCCTGTTTGTGAATTTTGGGAAAATCCTACAGCTGAGGGGGCGTTTTGGAGAAATCGACCTCCATTGAATATTAGTGGAAATATCTGAAGACTTTATGAGAGAGAAAAATTTCTTCAAACACAAAACATCAAAACAGTGTTCACACCCCCGACCAAGATATAACAGACAAATTAAACATGATGTCATCTAAAGGTGTTTATAGAGTCGTGCTATTGTAATGCTGTATATACTGGTGAAACAGGGCTTTCAGTAAAAATCCGTATTTCTGAACAACAGCGTTGTCTCCGGTCTCGTTTCATCATCAGTCATTGCAGAACATTAACGAGATTCCGGTCATAAGATCTTCTTCGATTAAACTTCTATTATCTGCAGATCCCTATTCTTCTTTAGCAGAAAGATTCGCAACAAACAGCCCAATAATTTCAATCGAGACGAAGGCTACTCTTTTCCTTCCTCTTCACTCAACCACAACGACTCCACTGTCAATTTCCTTCAGATGGGTAGAAGAGTTTTACCTCTGGCATGGTTTTCACATTAAGTTACCGTGTTCTTGTATCCCTTCTCTGGCAAAAGAGTTTAGCCTCGTGCGTGGTTTACAGGTTGAGCTACTGTGCTATTTTGCTTACCTTACAAGTCGGAAAAATGTTGAGTGCTTCAATCTCAATAACGGCACGGTCCAATACCGGAAGCCCTTTCTTTCGGCTTATCCCAATCACTTGTCAAACACGCAGTCGTTTTATGAAATTTCGCAGTAGAAAGTTTGCTGTTTCTGAGTAAAAAGTCAATTGTTTTTGTTATTTTTTGCCGCGAATTAATGCGATGAAATGACGGCACATCACGGATTGGGCCACCAAGAAAGAGGAGGGGCGTCAAGAACTCTACTTCTGGGGTAGTGTGGAAAAGAGTTCCGCAGTCACGCGTCGACATGATGACCTTTGCGGCATGCTACAATATACAGCCGTATTTAAAAATGTGTTGTATATTTATTGGTGGTTGGGTTTTTACTCGACAACGGCTCACACTGTACCATTAACTAGGCTGACCCAGATGTAGACTTTTAAAATATTTGTATACATAACACTTTTTTGAACGCATTACATCATATTCACAAAGCACAAATGCTGAACAACACTTTAATGAGTACGACTGTACAATATTAACCGAAAATAACAATTAGATACCTATTCCAAATTTTAAGTTTTTCCATGGCCTACAAGTTCTATAATAAATAATTTTCTCGAACGAATTACCCATTTCGAGAAAAATACTGAAAACGGTTGGTTGTGCAATTTGTAGCAAATTGTACGCCCTTTAAAATGCTTTACCAATTTTAATGTCAGTTCAGTTACTATGTCATTTTTACTTGAAAGTGAACCGAAATTTGAAATACCTTTTTTGGGGCGTTGGTGGTCCAGGAAAGCTTAACTTCAAGTTGTCTACCAGGATTTTCAACGTGCTATTTCCGCCATCTTAAAAAAGGAGCATTTGATTTTTTTGCGATAACCCGGTTCCCGTTAACGGTACCTACATGAAAATAAAATGGACTCTTTATTTAGAATTTTTTGTGCTCTACAATTTACGTCGAAGGCAAAAGAAAAGCGTAAATGATAGAATTTTTCTTTCGCACTTCTTTGCTTGTATTTCGTTTCTCGTCCTATTTAACGAAAAAGTAGTTATTATAAACTTTGTAGAACTTGAAAATACCTGTAATTTGACCAACTAAAAATTGAAATGCGACTGAAATTACTACTTGTAGAGCAGAAGCAAAGTAGTCAGGTCAGCACGTAATTTTGATTTCATGTATCCTACTATTACATAAATGACATAATAATAGTTGTTTACTATACAAGTGGGATAAGAGCACCATTAATGTACGTGTGTGTAAGTTACAAGCCGAGTGCGTAGCACGAGTTATGTAAGCACACAAGTACCATGAGATAAAAAAAATATTGTGAGCAGGCCTTGATATGTGTTATACATTTGGCAGTACTGAAGTGTATTGTCAGTCTATGTCAAATTCGAGATTAAAAGATTAGGTTTTGTTTGTTGTTTGACACAGACTGACGTAAAACTTAACCTGCAAATCTCGAATTTGACATAGACTGACAATACACTTCAGTACTGCCAAACGTATAACACATATCAAGGTCTGCTCAGAATCTTTTTTTTATCTCATGGTATATTAATGATGCATTATCACACATGTATTGCACACAATTTTATCTACAACTGCCTCAAATTGTGAAAAGTGCATAAAGATAAATGTTAGATCTGTCATTTTCAAAAATGTTATTAGAGAAATGTCATTATGTCATTCATTTGACACTATTTCCGTTAGGTAATGAAGCCATTACACCATTCAGTTAGGTAATGAAGCCATTCCATAACTGAGTGGTGTAATGAGCTTCATTACCTAAAGGAAATAGTATCAAATGAGTGACGTAATGAGTTACTTATCCCACTGGAGTAGATAAACTTCATTATATTATTAGAATCATTATATTTATAGCTCCTTCAATTAAACATTATAATTATCTTGAGTTGTACGGAATGCACTAGAGAGTTCTTCTATTTATTCTGCACAAAACCAACAAAGCAACCTGTATTTTCTCTGGCTAGTCACGTAAAAAACATTTTCTCTGACTTAGCAGAAAAATACAATTTAGTCCAGTCAGTTGGGGCAATAAACGTCATGTTTAGTGAAGTTTAGAAAAAAATAGTTTGAGTAATTTAAAGTGAAAAGGTACAACGATCAGGGTACGGACAGACGTCAAATTGACATCAAGGCACCCTAATATAGGCCATCTCAATTATTGCCATTTTCGTGCCCACTGACAATGAATTGGTGGCAAACCCGTCGTGATTAGACTGAGAAACGTCACAGCTAGTCAACTAAAAGGTTGAAGTTACATGGTTTGAAAATGAACTGCCCTAATCACTTACGACGTGGTTTTCGTTTATTTGGTTTTCCCGCTGACCAAAAAAGGCGAGAAATTTTGGGTCAAAGAGTAAATTTCAAGATTTAAATTTCCCGCCATTGGGTGCCGTTTTTGTGCCAACTGCATTGTGGAAATACATGGAATGGCATATATTTCCAAGCTTGCTATATTTACGAACGTTGGTTAGCAGTTACAAAGGTGCAAGTATGTATTTTGTTAGTTGCTAAGGATTATCTTATTCACTAGTAAATAAAGCCATTTCCATCCTTATCGACCTTATCATTAAATGTTACTAGTTACTAGGGTTGCCAACACTGTCATTTTGACCCGAAGACTTCGGGTTTGGCAATCATTCTTCAGGCTTCGGGTTTTCAATAAAACTCTTCGGGTCAACTAAAGATTCATACATACATGGATTGCGAAAAATTTCACTCCTATGTAAACGCTCCAGAGCAGAAAGCATTGGTAGAAAGTGCCCAAAGAGTCAAAAAATAAAATTGTAGAAAACAATTTTTTTCAGAAAAATGTAGTTTTATAATAGTTTACGTAACTTCTAAAACTGATTTTAAAAATTTTATTTTATGGAATGTAAAAAGTAGCTTTGTTCTTTAATTCCTGGTTTACAATGGCCCAAAATTATGCTATATGTAACGGGCCTACTGGATACCTCACCGATATTTTCATGCTTAAGTATAGAAGCCAAGTTGTATTTCTTATGTTTTATTATTAGATTTAGTATTGTATTTTATTTAACCAAATGTTCGTAAAACCGGTCCGGAGCTGTGAATTTCGGTTTTCGTGATTGCAGCAAGAAACACGCTGTATGCGGGATGAGGGGATTCTCAACTCATGCAAATTTAACAAAGAAGATGCCAAAGGCGGTTGTCGCAAGCAGCTTCTTCTGAAAGCTGCATGGATTTGGTTGACTCAAAAGTATATTAAGCGAATTCGCCGAGGATGATATAAGTTAATTCGAAGCGGCCTGGTAGCCAACGTTTGCTGCAAATAGTGTTAAAGTGCAGCAAGCCAGCGTTTGTAAATTCCTAAAACTTCCGAGTGTACATGTAAGTACACCTATTGTGCTATATTTAAAGCATCCATTTCGAGATGTCAGCGTGATAAGGTTGCGCTTAACTGCAATTGTTTTCAAAAGCGAAGGAATGTGTTTTATCAGCGAATAATACGTGTGTAGCTTGCACGTGAATTTAAACAGGGCCGGACTCAAATAGGTATCAGCTTCAAGCAATTTTGACATTGCGTTTTTGGTAAAGACATTTTGATTGCGTTCTTTTAAAAGACAATTATTTCAGCGTTCTTTTTGACGATGTTTTACGCTGTTCATGTATGTTTGCAACATGCCTGCGAATAGCCTTAAGCTATATCGCACGTAGATTGGTTGAAAATTTAATTCTCTTTTCTTTTATTTATTTTGTTTTTAAATGTGTCTTCTTCGTGTCTTTTATGTGTTTTCAAATCAATAGGTAAGGTAAACAAATTGGCTGTTCTTGTGCATTGTTTAAAGTTAGGTTTTAGTGCGACCAACACTACAAGAGGGAACCACATTCCTGTTCTGGCAGATAGTGATTTTTTATAAGCCACTGACTGAGCTATTAAGAGAATTTTATGTTTATTGAGCTAGCTAAGGGATAAAAGGGCAAATAATTATTTAAATATTAAGGCGTATGAGACATCTTGTTCAAATTTAATGTATCCACGAAGGGGCAAAGAATGTCGCATTTCATATAGGTACTACTTAAAAAATATAAAATAATTTTTGGAATCAAACCTTTATAATGTAAAAAAAACTGTGTTACCTTGATTTTTTAAATTAATTTTATCCCCCAGTTTTCCTCCCCCAAAATTATTTTCTTCGGGTCAGCATCGACTCAATGTTGGTAACCCTAAATGTTACTTTATCATGGAGGTTGTAATAGAACACAGCTTTACAAATAGGTGTTGGAAAATAGTTACGTATGGCACAAGTGAGCTTCTTGAGCTAAACTGTTCCCCTCATGGATAAAATATCTCTTTATTCAAGTGTGGCATATAGAATTTTTTCCTACATTTAATCATATAAATAAATTTTTAATTTTAATAAATAATTCTAAATAAGTAATCGCGTTATCTGGTTGTGTGCTAGTTAGTTATCGAGATACACATATGTATTTTATTAGTTGCTATGGATTATTGACTGTTTTATTCACCCCTATGACCTAGAGGCAAGAATGAAAAGAATGCAAAAAACATGCTATGATGCATACTTCACAAATATTGAATCTAATTTAACAATAGACATTGAATCATTCTGGTCATACGCAAAAAGCAAACGTAAATCCAATGCTTATCCCAACGAAATGAATTTTAATGCCAATATTGCATGTACAGGTGAAGAGATATGTAACATATTCGCTAAATACTTTGAATCTGTATATAGCAGCATACCGTTTACAACGGCTCCAGATCTATCATCAATAGAATCGAATGTAAACGATACATTATTGAATATTAATATAACAATTCTCCAGGTACATAACTGCATTTCCAAGTTGGACACAAATAAAGGGCCCGGGCCAGATGGCATACCATCTTATTTTTTGAAAAAAGCTGCTAATGATTTAGCATGCTCTCTGCATTTATTGTTTGTAATGTCCTTAAAGCAAGGAACTGTCCGAGATGAATGGAAAAAGGCTAAAATTGTACGTATTTTCAATTCTGGTGTCGAACACACAAAATTATCGACCGATTTCAATAATTTCAGCTTTTCCTAAGGTTTTTGAGAAAGTAATACATAATTCTTCACTTTCTCACATTTCTAAATACATTTCATCCGAACAGCACGGTTTTATTAAAAATTTATGCGAGTATGTGGCATTTCTTCAAGAACAATTGGCAAACAAAAGACAAGTTGATGCCATCTATACAGATTTCTCCGAGGCATTTGACAAAGTGAATCATAAAATATTGCTCTTAAAACTGGAACCCTATGGAATTAAAAAAGATCTGTGTAGATGGTTCAGCTCGTATATTGTAAACAGAACGCAGTTCATTGTTCTGGAATGTTTCAAATCGAGGCCTATCAATTGTAGGTACTTCTGGAATCCCACAAGGTTCAACTCAAATAATATAGGTCATTTCTCAATTCTGAGCCGTATGATGCGTAATTATAACATATATTGTCATGTCCATAATTTACATTTTTAACACTACTTGCAATGTGTATTTCAACTTCCTAAAAAAGCACTTTTCAATTTACTGTTTGTAATTTTTATTACGGCCTAATCAACTTTCTTTTGTATACAATCCTGTATTAGACTAGTTTCTTTGTATTTTGTAATTTCATATCCAATTTTTTTTAAGAGAAAACATGTAATTGGGCCTACGGCTGTTTGTTTTCCAATAAATAAATAAAAAAAATAATAAATAGTGTATAAAGTAGCAACATTTTATTCACAGTCATAATTAAAATGTTGCTTTACCATGAGGATTTTCATATGTATGTTACTGAGTTTGTTTACACCACGTATCGTTTTGAAGAAGAAGAAGTTTTAGGTGATAACCTTTTTTTTAAGTAAAAATTTTGATATAGCTAAGAGCCTAGAAATTACATTTTATACTGTTCTTTATAACTAAACATAATAAGTAGATACTTTGTAAGATCTGTATAAAAGTGTAACTAATGGTATCTAAAGAAAAAAATTGACAGAAGGCGCCTACACGAAACAGAACCATCAAGAGAGCGAAAAACTATTAAATGGCAATAAAATTGTAAATTAATATTATTATATTATATTGCGGTAAGTACATAATAATTAAACCTACAGTAGTGTTGGACTTTGTATCTTTGATTTGTTTAACGTGCAGGGTATATACTAATATGACTGACAAACAAACAACTGGAAATTGTATGTACCATCTTAAGATAAATACTTTTCTAATGTTTTCCCAAAAATACTTAAGAAAATACAGCCAGTATTTTTTTTTTAGAACTTTTGTCTTATATTTTTGAACATACAGTCTCCAGGTTACGTTTGTCAGTGATGCACCTAATACAAGAATTTTAGAAGTTTTATTATAATAACTCTATTACAGTATTCGAATGGCATAAAACAATTGTTTGAAAAAAACATGCATGTTTAGTAAAAAAGCTTACATACCTTAAAAAGAGAAGTACTGGAAAGTGTTGCCATGGTGTGTGAATTTATAGATGATCGTAATTTCCGGTTTTGTAATGAAGTAGATGATGAAATGTATCTGAAAAAAAAGCTTTAAGAAGATTTTTCAAATGTTATGAATTATACAGGGTGTTAATTAAGTACGTAGACAAATTTTAGGGGGTGATTTCTCGATCAATTCTAAGATAAAAAGTTCATATAAAGATGGGACCTAAACGGCTTCGTTTTCAAGGTACAGGGTGTTGAAGTTTAAACAAAATACATTTTTTTTGTCAAAGCTCCTGTAGGTATTCTAATGAAAGTTAGTGTAGGTTAGTAGTGTTGGGTCAAAATAAATTTAATTCATTTCCACCAGTGGCGTGCATCGGGGTCACCTCAGTTACCTTATTTTAGACAAAATTGGTACGCCACTGTTTTTTAGTCAATACGACAAATTTTTTAGCTGTAACAGCAATTTCGTTCATTGGACTTTAATTGGATATAAACGGCTTCGTTTTCAAAATACGGATGGGGCCATAATTATATATAACAGCAATGAGATAACATGAATAACAAAACAGAATGTTTGAGTAAGAAAGAGATGGCCATACGAAAAAATTATTTTAGTAGGCATGTTTAGTTGACAAATGTCAATTAAATTAAGCATCAAGCCTTCTCGAATATTTGCTACTATGTTTATCTCTTTCTTACTCAAGCAATACGAGTTATTTTCTTGTTCATAATTGTGGCCCCATCGGTACAGCTTAAAGAAGTTTTAAAAAACATTATTTAATAACAATTAATCTTACAATAGCTCCAAAACTTTTGGCTAAAAACAGTGGCGTACCAATTTTTTCTAAAATAAGGTAACTGAGGTGACCTCAATGCACGCCACTGGTGGAAATAAACTAAATTTATTTTGACCGAACAATGCCACTTTATGAAATACTAACCTACACCAAGTTTCATTAGAATACCTCCAGCCGTTTTCGAAATTATTGAAAAAAAATTGTTTAATCTTCAACACCCTGTATTTTGAAAACGAAGCCGTTTAGGCGACATGTTTGTATGAACTTTTTATCTCAGAATTGATCAAGGAATCGCCCCTTAAAGTTTGTCTACGTACTTAATTAACACCCTGTATATTATTTATAAATATCGCTTGGCAATACTTTTTTTATATGTGTAAGAAAATAATAATCTCTAGATATATATCTGAAGTTCCATTTATTTGATACTTTGATAAATATTATCGGTACGTGATGTTAGAATTAAAAGAATTTAGCAGTTTTAAACCATGCAAAGTGGATTAGAAATTGTGATGCACAGTTTTGTGATTGATATACTATTTTCTAGCGGAAGCTAAAATACAAATTAAGAAAGCTGAAACAACTAGCAGAAGAATTAAAATTAAAGAAATAAGGTCAAGGTAAAAATAAATATTGATAAAACGGAGACAATGTTGATAGCATGAGAATACGAAGATATTGGTCCCTCACAAGCAGTAGATAAAAAACTTGTTTTTTCATGTAAAGTACCTTTTGTTTTAAATACGTTAAAGTATCATCAACAAAAGTTGTTCAAAATGTAAAATTATGACTTCATGCAAAATTTAATAAATATCGGCTTACTTTTATGAAACCGTGTTAGGTACCCCAAAAGGTCAGGGTGAGCGAAACTCGATGTCTCACCTTTATTATAAGAAAAGGAAAAACGATAGAAAAAAATCTGAAAAGAGGTTCTTAAATGGATTTGAGTAAGGTCCATTTTAAGCCATAATTGCATATTTTTCCATATCTGGAAACTGAAGTAATGACGTTATCGAATTTGTTTTTCCCAGAAACATACCTATATTTTGGCATATTTAAAAAGAGCAAATTTTTCTGAACTCATTTTGTGAAGAAAAAAATTTGCTATCTTCTTCCGTTCGAAAATTATAAGCAAATTTGTAAAAAAAAGTATTATCAAAAATTCGCAATTGTCACGATTTAAACAAGTAGCCTTTGGAAACAAATAGCAAAGTCGCATCTGTCAATAATTAAACTGATGGTTGACAAATATTGTTTTGTTGTCATTTGACTCTGAAAAATGTTCACGCACAACGAAAAAGTCGACATGTTATTAGTTTATGGGAAATCTCAAAAGAACTCTAGAAGAGCAGTTCAGTTATACGCCCAGAGATACCCCGAACGTGTTATTCCAATTGACAGATGCGACTTTGCTATTTGTTTCCAAAGGCTACTTGTTTAAATCGTGACAATTGCGAATTTTTGATAATACTTTTTTTTTACAAATTTGCTTATAATTTTCGAACGGAAGAAGATAGCACAAGTTTTTCCATCACAAAATGTGTTCAGAAAAATTAGCTCTTTTTAAATATGCCAAAATATAGGTATGTTTCTGGGAAAAACAAATTCGATGACGTCATTACTTCTGTTTCCAAATATGGAAAAATATGAAAATTTGGCTTAAAATGGACCTTACTCAATCCCATTTCAGAACCTTTTTTCAGATTTAGTCTATCGTTTTTCCTTTTCTTATAATAGAGCTGAGACATCGAGTTTCGCTCACCCTGTACATCTAATACACAAGGTTTCATAAAAGTAGTCGGATATTTCTGAAATTTTGGCAGCACCCATAATTTTACATTTTGAATTACTTTTCTTGATGACATTTTGACGTATTAAGAACAGAAAAAGTACTTTACCTGAAAAAAAGATTTTTTTATGTACTGCTCATGAGAGCTCATGACGACCAATCCAATACTTACATTAATATTAAGGATTTAAAACTTGTTTGGTAATTTCAGCAGTCAATTAATTTTGTAGAAATGAAAATTTACTATTTCCCGAACAATATATACCGGGTGTTCGTTCTCAAAGTCGAACATAGGCGATTAACATTGTATTGAACGTTTTTGCCGATTACTGCTCGCCAATTCAACTTACGGGGAAGGTAATGGTATCAATAGAAAGATAAAATTATTACGCATCAAATGATACCAATAATAATATTCAAGATCCGATTTTCATTTTAAAATGCTAATTTCAATCTTGGGAATTTTTAAATATGCCATGCCTTGCTTTTCAAGTTCGATAGCATTTGTTAAAAAAATTGGTAATTAGTTGGCGTAAATCAGGTATTTTCTGTCAAAGTCTGTTAAAATTATCTACAGAAAAATGAATTATTTCAATGAAGAATGAGTGAGCGCACTAATGTTAAATGCCTATGTTCGACTTTGAGAATGGACACCCGGTATATTCAGCTTTATTTAAGCTTTCTTCAGTGTTCACATTGTGAGTTTACATTTTGAAATCATTTAATGTTAATCATTTAAGAAACATTTATATAAATCATTTGCTATTAGTTAGTTATTTGAAGTTTAAATTTATATCTTGGTGGTGGAATTTGGCACACCACCATCACATTACTGAATAAAATAAAATTTAAAAAAAATTCTGAACAATGTATATAAATATAAGATATAAATTTAAACTTCAAATAACTAACTAATAGCAAATGATTTATATAAATGTTTCTTAAATGATTAAAATTAAATAATTTCAAAATGTAAACTCACAATGTGAACACTGAAGAAGGCTTAAATAAAGCTGAATATATATTGTTTGGGAAATTGTAAGTTTTCATTTCTACAAAATTAATTGACTGCTGAAATTACCAAACAAGTTTTAAATCATTAATATTCCAGTCGTAAACAAAAACTACAAAATTAATATTAAGATTTTGAATTCAGAATTAATCAAAGAATCGCTCTACCTGAAGGTTTTAAGGCATTTACGGGGCACCCTGTATAGATAATGAACAATTGCAGCATTTCTCCAAGAAAAAATATTAGGGAGCTGGAATAAACGAGAAAAGAAGTTTCGAACAACAGGTCAATAAAAGAATAAGTGCAGCAGCCAGATTATTTAGTGCATTAAACCAAGTATTGTGAAGTAAGAAGCAAGTGACAAAGTTATTATACAAGACGATAAAGTTACATTTTATCCACGAGTGAATTGTTTAACGTCGAGACGTTAATGATTCACACTTTAACATTTACTATAGAAAAAAAGTTTATAATTCACTGTTTATTCAGATTTGTGACACTAAATAATTTTAAAAATCGAAGGAAACTAGGGGAAAAATATCTTAAAGTTCCTAATAATACTGAAACAATAAAACAAAGCACTTTGTAATGCAAATTACATCAATTTTCAAATAAAAGAAACATTACCGGTGGTGGGATTCGAACTACAGCGCCTGCGAATGCGATTTCAGCTCCACACATTTGCTGCATGCGCTCATCAAGGACCTCTCACGTCCGTGCGATGTGCGGCGGTATTAAACAGAACGCACTTATTGTTGCCTCTTTTAGGCGCTTCTTACATTTACCCTGGATCTGCTGGGTCCCATTTTAGTTAAGTGTAAAGCCTGAGCTATGTGTAAATTATTACTTTAATCTATTTCTTAGTTAAAGCAAAAATCACCAAAAAATATTTTTAAGGTTCTCACCTAGTATATGTTGGACCCAAATTTGCCCTTTTTCTTCAAGGGTAAAAACCTGAGCTATGTGCAAAATATTAGTTTAATTTAAGTAATTGTTCTGGAATTTAAGCAAAAAGAGGAAGATTTTTATTTTTATAAGGTGCTCACCCTGTATATATTTTACCGAAATTTTCTGGGTTTCATGCCAGGACGGCGTATAATCATCACGCAAAATATCGTCTTCCTTCAACAAATAAGTAGTTTTTAAGTTATACCGGCAATAGGCAGACAGACAGACAGCATTGAGAAAAAACCTGTTTTTTGTCATCTAGGGACCTTGAAACGTGAAGATCTGAAAACATCTCGGAAGGTGATTTTTTCAAGATAATACTGCCTTTTAGATGACAGACGAGGGAAGTAAAAACTGAAAAAAAATTAAGGTATGGGAATGGGAAATGAAGTTCCTTCGAAAAGTGGAAGGTATCAAGAGGGAAGATAGAATACGGAAAAACTTGAACATGGAAAAATACAGGACCAGAAGGTTCGGTTATCTTGATGATTTTTGAGGCTTTCACGGCTATTGTCATTAAGTAACAAACGACTTCCGGGATTGGACCGTGTCATGATTGAGATCGAAGAACTCAACGTTTCGCCCACTTTCGTAAGGGGCTTCATCAGGAGGAAAAAAGCAAAAGAGCACGGTAACTCAACGTGTTAACCACGCCAGAGGCGAAACTCTTTGCAAAGGGAAGGGACAGAAGAGCACGGTAACTCAACGTGTTAACCACGTCAGAGGCGAAACTCGACTGACTATCGGAAGAAGAAAAGCGAGAGTTTATAGGCAAGCGCCGTAGCGATTCAGCAAATGCCGTCGCGGTTCAGTGACGGAGGGCGGGGCTTAGGAATTAGCACTTTCCACATAGAAGGAAGGGGAAAGCCTTCGTCCCGATTGAAATTATTAGGGTGTTTGCAAATCTCAATGGCTTCGCGAATCTATCTGCTAAAAAAGAATGGGGATTTGCAGATGATGGAAGTTTCATCAAAAAGGATCTTATGACCAGTATCGCGTTGGTGTTCGGCGATGGCCGATGATGAAACGAGACCTGACTTGAGACAGCGCTGGTGCTCAGAGATGCGAGTTTTCACCGAACGACCTGTTTCACCAATGTATACAGCATTACAAGAGCAAGGGACTCTATAAACACCATTAGATGACATAGTGTTTAATTTATCCTTAGATGAAGGAAGAACCTGTGAGATTTTGCTCGGGGGTTTGAATACTGTTTTAATGTTTTGTTTTCGAAGAAACTTTCCTATGCGGTCCGTGACTTGGTGGATATAGGGAAGAAAGACTATTGCTGCAGGAGGATCGGGTTTTGGAGGTTTGGGTGGCCGTGGGTGAAGATGGCGATTGATGGTAGACTGTATATCTCTAGCACGGTAACCGTTATTCCTAAGAGCTTTCCGAATGTGATTTAATTCATCGTGGATATTATCGGGTTGGGATATGGAAACAGCCCGGTGTACAAGTGAATTGATAACGGAAAGTTTTTGTGTAGGATGATGGTGGGAATCGGCATGTAGATAGCGATCAGTGTGAGTAGGTTTGCGATATACAGAATGACCAAGTTTGCCACTGGGTTGGCGAGAGACCTGTACATCTAAGAAAGGAAGGGAACCGTTACTTTCTATCTCCATGGTAAAGTTAATGTCTGGATGTTGACTATTGAGATGATTTAAGAAGACGGGTAAAGTGTCTTTACCATGTGGCCAAATAATAAAGGTATCATCAACGTATCGGAACCAAACCTTGGGTTTTAATTCTGAAGATTCCAGAGCTACGGTTTCGAAAGCTTCCATGAAGGTATTGGCAACGACAGGTGAAAGAGGAGAACCCATGGCCGCACCAGAGATTTGTTTAAAGAACTGACCTTGAAATAGGAAATAAGTGGAAGAGAGGCATTTTTCTATCAGGGCAGGTAGACTTGAAGACGTCTCCCCATGCTCTGATAACAACTGTTGGATTATGACTATGGAATCGGGAATGGGAACTTTGGTAAAAAGGGAAGTGACATCGAAACTCACAAGTAAATCCTCAGGTTCAACGCTTATATTGGATATAAGTTCAACGAAATGGGCTGAATTGCGAACATACGAGGGAGACTTACCAGTGAACTTTCTGAGGATAGTGGTTAGGTATTTAGCTAATGAGTAAGTAGGGGAATCTATGGTACTGACAATGGGCCTGAGGGGAATGTCTTGTTTATGGATTTTGGGAAGACCATAGAGCCGAGGAGGCTTTGAAGCTCGAGGAATCAACCTCCGTTGAATATCAGTGGACAGATCTGAAGATTTTATGAGAGAAGTGACTTCCCGTTTGATTTTGGAAGTTGGGTCGCGAGAAAGTAGGGCATAAGAAGAATCTTGGAGTAAAGACTTAACCTTAGTGATGTACTCTGTTCGATCCATAACTACCGAACTATCGAACAGAGTACATCACTAAGGTTAAGTCTTTACTCCAAGATTCTTCTTATGCCCTACTTTCTCGCGACCCAACTTCCAAAATCGAACGGGAAGTCACTTCTCTCATAAAATCTTCAGATCTGTCCACTGATATTCAACGGAGGTTGATTCCTCGAGCTCCAAAGCCTCCTCGGCTCTATGGTCTTCCCAAAATCCATAAACAAGACATTCCCCTCAGGCCCATTGTCAGTACCATAGATTCCCCTACTTACTCATTAGCTAAATACCTAACCACTATCCTCAGAAAGTTCACTGGTAAGTCTCCCTCGTATGTTCGCAATTCAGCCCATTTCGTTGAACTTATATCCAATATAAGCGTTGAACCTGAGGATTTACTTGTGAGTTTCGATGTCACTTCCCTTTTTACCAAAGTTCCCATTCCCGATTCCATAGTCATAATCCAACAGTTGTTATCAGAGCATGGGGAGACGTCTTCAAGTCTACCTGCCCTGATAGAAAAATGCCTCTCTTCTACTTATTTCCTATTTCAAGGTCAGTTCTTTAAACAATTTTGGTTCCGATACGTTGATGATACCTTTATTATTTGGCCACATGGTAAAGACACTTTACCCGTCTTCTTAAATCATCTCAATAGTCAACATCCAGACATTAACTTTACCATGGAGATAGAAAGTAACGGTTCCCTTCCTTTCTTAGATGTACAGGTCTCTCGCCAACCCAGTGGCAAACTTGGTCATTCTGTATATCGCAAACCTACTCACACTGATCGCTATCTACATGCCGATTCCCACCATCATCCTACACAAAAACTTTCCGTTATCAATTCACTTGTACACCGGGCTGTTTCCATATCCCAACCCGATAATATCCACGATGAATTAAATCACATTCGGAAAGCTCTTAGGAATAACGGTTACCGTGCTAGAGATATACAGTCTGCCATCAATCGCCATCTTCACCCACGGCCACCCAAACCTCCAAAACCCGATCCTCCTGCAGCAATAGTCTTTCTTCCCTATATCCACCAAGTCACGGACCGCATAGGAAAGTTTCTTCGAAAACAAAACATTAAAACAGTATTCAAACCCCCGAGCAAAATCTCACAGGTTCTTCCTTCATCTAAGGATAAATTAAACACTATGTCATCTAATGGTGTTTATAGAGTCCCTTGCTCTTGTAATGCTGTATACATTGGTGAAACAGGTCGTTCGGTGAAAACTCGCATCTCTGAGCACCAGCGCTGTCTCAAGTCAGGTCTCGTTTCATCATCGGCCATCGCCGAACACCAACGCGATACTGGTCATAAGATCCTTTTTGATGAAACTTCCATCATCTGCAAATCCCCATTCTTCTTTAGCAGAAAGATTCGCGAAGCCATTGAGATTTGCAAACACCCTAATAATTTCAATCGGGACGAAGGCTTTCCCCTTCCTTCTATGTGGAAAGTGCTAATTCCTAAGCCCCGCCCTCCGTCACTGAACCGCGACGGCATTTGCTGAATCGCTACGGCGCTTGCCTATAAATTCTCGCTTTTCTTCTTCCGATAGTCAGTCGAGTTTCGCCTCTGACGTGGTTAACACGTTGAGTTACCGTGCTCTTCTGTCCCTTCCCTTTGCAAAGAGTTTCGCCTCTGGCGTAGTTAACACGTTGAGTTACCGTGCTCTTTTGCTTTTTTCCTCCTGATGAAGCCCCTTACGAAAGTGAGCGAAACGTTGAGTTCTTCGATCTCAATCATGACACGGTCCAATCCCGGAAGTCGTTTGTTACTTAAGTTCGGTTATCTTGTTAGAATGCACACTAATAAACAAGTCAAAGAAATATGGAAAGTCAGACAAAATGCTACGAAAGGCCAAAAAATGTATTGAATGAAGAAGTAACCCAAATATTAAAAACCAAGAAGAGCAGATGGTACAAAAATTGCAAAGAACATAAAGAAATAGAACCATTCTGTAAATAAGAAAACGAAAAACATGACATCAACTAGTAGGTATAAGAAATCATTGATTAAATATGTAAATAGGTAACTACCTATATAACGTGCGTTCAAATAAAAACGTTATCAAGTGGCCTTGTATCAGACAGTAAGTTTTGAGTATCATGTCATAACTTATTTTATCTATGACCTTAATTTTACTGTTATTAATCCATAAATATAGATTTAACAAAGGTTTGCATCTATGATAGTTAGCCTTGGTACGCGGGCGAATGTTTGTGAAACCAATACTGTCAAAGTCAGTTATCAAAGGTAATTATTAATACTACACATCTGACTGTATTCATTACATAACGCTTTAATGATTTCAAAACCACCTTACCTCTAACGGAAGAAGTAACTAGAATAACTTTACAACCACACTTTCAGTTCGAAATTGTAGTTGTATAACCTCACTTCACTTTTAGCCCATGTGCTAAAAGTAAACAGCTGATTTCTTTAACCACGGTAAAAATTAAATTTTAGGGTAATAAATGACATTTTGTTTTGTAGGTTATCATGACATCTGCCAATTTCTAAAACAAGGTTGCTAGAGGTCTTTTTCTCTTATATGAAATTCATAGCTATTAATATATCTAGGAAAAGTTATGAGTATCATAACAGCCGCAGATGCTTTGAAATCCGAGCTTGTAGAGCTAGGATTTTAAAACTTCTAAGGCTGTTATGATTCATAAATTTCTAGATATGTTAATAGCTATTAATTTCATATAAAAAGAAAAAGACCCGTAGCATGTCCGATGGTTTTCTGTTTTCTGCTCAACTAATTTAGGTTTAATTTGGGTTTTATTACCCTTATTTCAATAACTTTCACTAAAAATACCTGACAGATTTTTCGAATTTCTTTCATTTCATCTATTTTACTAAAGATGAACAGTGACAGACAAACACGTGACTCCGAATGGGTATAATTTTGACTATACTTAGTTCTAAGCGTTAGGTATTGGTTCTAAGAATTGCATGCTTATTTGAAAATTAGTGTAGTCTATTTCACAATGCTCCATTTCCCATCGGCATACATAAGATTTTATTAAACTTTAACATCTTGAAGTCAGTAATTTGTTTGTTAATTATCGATTACCTTTTTTATTGAATTTATATTATTTTAAGTGCTTATTTGCATGCAAAATTTTTAGTCAATGATGCAATATTAAATGATAATCAATGAGCCGAGAGGGTTAACCAGCGAAGAAAGGCAAGAATGATAAATAGTTATAATAATTATATGCTTTAGAAAAAATTGTTCTTGATAAAATACAAAATGAAACTTGCAGGGCAAATTAATTAGTAATGTCATTACGGCGATTTTCATCAATTTCCAAAGATTGAAATACATACAAGTAAATTACTTACCATACACACATACGATATTAACAAATGCATTTTTGGTTATAATAATTTATCGAGACATTATTTCAATTCCCAGTTAATAGTACGTATGCTTAAAAAATACAAATAAATATTTCAAATAACTTAATGATAAAGAATTACTTTAAACACTCACATGAATTTTGAAGTTGAAGCACTTCTGATGATTTAAAAATGTAATGTCCAAATGAAAGATAATTTTAAAAATTCGACATCTAAATGTCAAATTCTAGAAAGCTACCCACTATAGGACTATAGTTTATGTAAATATTTAGCATACAGAAAATCTTCATTGTAATGAAAAGATACTATTTAACAGTAAATAATTTTAAAAGGGCAATTCTGTTATTGCAACTTCTCGAGGACATACGAATTTTATGTTACAATTTTTTAGGCCTAAAGTTGTACAGTTGGTCGGAGAATATTGGTTCCAACAAGATGGCGCTACAAATCGCATAATAGTAATTTATTATACAAGACGATAAAGTTAAATTTTATCCACGAGTGAATCGTTTAACGTCGAGACGAAGTCGAGACGTTAATGATTCAAGAGTGGATAGAAATAACTTTATCGTCGTGTATAATACAATATTTTTTTCTATAGCAAGAACTTTAACAATTTCAAAAGAAAATAATGACAGTCAATCACATTTCAAAATGTCAGTAGCTAGATGGGGTTGCTACGATAATACGAAGCTGTCATATTTAATTTAAACAAAAGTTAGAAAATTAAATTACTTTATCTATCCTTGATGTTAAAGTGCTACTTTATCTACCCTTGCTGTTAAAGTAAAACTTGACCTTTTGTTTTGAGTTGATAAAAGCACACTTTAACATGTGCTATAGAAAAAAGAAAATTTCTAGTAAGGAACTCCTGTGGAACTTTTCCGGCAGTGATTAATTTAACGATGCGGAGATTTTCCGTCACCAGCGAGATAGCCCAATCTTACTATATCAGATTTTTTCTGGGTTTACAGGAAGCACGTGGTATAGGCATAAAAACAGGCACCAAGAGATCCTGACGACCTTACAAGAATATAGAGGATTAAATTATCACAATACTGAAGCCCATGCTGCATAATGAAATGAATAATTACATACAACGTTTGGAAAATTGTGCTACCGAAAATGGAGGCTATAGTCCAAGAGCCAGCAACGGGTTTGCTTACAGTATTTTTAACAAGCGTGTAACCGTTATGGAAGGTCTCTTTGAATATACTGAGAAGAAAACCAGAAGTCTGGCAAGCCTGTGGTGGTGGTTTTGGCCCCCTTGCGTCCTTGAAGGATGGAAAAAAAGTATAATAACAAGTCTGGCTCTTTGCTATGTTAAAGGTAATCATATATTATGTAAGTGAAAAGATTGACAGACGCTTTCGCGAGTGGTAAGTTAATAAGTTTACCCCAGATTCACATAAAGTTGCATAATAAACTTAACCATTTACTGTAAAATATCGAGAGATCCAAAAAAACTGATCCTCAGCGGGCTGTGAAAATTCAAACGTGTGAATAATAAGTTGGTGGCACTGTAAGTCTGTCAAATTCTAGCTTAGCAGGTTAGGTTTTCCGTCAGTTTTGACACAGACTGACGAAAAATCTAACCTGCTAACCTCGAATTTGACATAGATTTACAGTGTTACCAACATATTATTCCTTCCTAGGTTTTGTGTCAGTTTTGACACATAATTTTTTTCCGCCATTCAAGGACGCAAGAGGGCTAAAACCACCACCGCAGGCTTGCCAGACTACGGGTTTCCTTCTCAGTATATTGAAAGGGACCTTCCAGAACAGTTACAGACTTGTTAAAAATACTGTAAGAAATCCGTTGCTGGCTCTTGGACTAAGTACTATTAATAACACTGCCATTTTTTGTACACTATTATGTTATTAAAGGGTACAGTATATGATGTTATTGTAAAGTATTTTTTTTCATCAAGATTTAATTAAGATAAAATACATTTGACTATCACTGTATATATTACTTAATATTACCTTAGAAAAATTTCTTCAATATCTTTGTCAAAAATATAATTATTAATTTACAAAAGTATCCGTTATATTTCAAAGCATTTGCATGCAAGTTAAGTTTTTAAAGCAAGCTGTTAAGAATATCAAAATATTAAACAAATAGTAATTTCGCTGCAAAAAATAAGAGTTTGTATACCAAGGCACTGAAGTTTAACTTTTTATCACGAATGCGGATTTAGTTGCCGAGGAGTACACTTTTTTTTTAAATCGTGAAATTACAACATTTTAGCCAACTTTTCTAGGTTATGTTGACGTCGGTTGACGTTTATCTGTTGTCTCGCCACCTACAAAAAGTCGTAAAACAATGGATTACTTCACTGCCGATTTCTCGTATTTTAATGTCGATTTCGAGGTACTTCACTGGCGATTTAAAAAAAATATAGTTCTAGTATTATACATTCTCCGACGTGCATGTAACCATATTTCTGGACAAACTTAAAGACCATAATTTTGGAAATAATAATATAGGTAGGTTAAAATGATATAATTATAATTTTACATTTTTTCCTCTGCTAAGTAAATATGATTAAGGTCATACAAGAAGATCTGAAAATCAAAAGAATCATTTTAAATTCCGGTAATTCTGAAAAACTTAAAATGTCCTTTGGTAAATGCCTCGTCTCATAGGTAATAACGTTTCGCATCTACAAGGAAGTCTAAAAATAGTAATGATTGCTTTTTCTAATTTTCTAACTCTTATAAACAATAACATCTACGCGTACATGTATATTTAATGTGAACCAAAAAGTTTACGGCAGAGTTTTTTCATAGCTTCATTAAAATATTAATATGACGGATGAATGCCACGAAATGAAAATATTATACCTACGCCAGATCCACGATAACTTCCAATAAATGTATAGTGATTTGAGTAAGAAAATCGCAATTGGTTGGTTCAACAGCAAAGTTTTGAATTTAAAAAAAAATAAATTTAATATTTTGAGACCAAACTCTACTAGCAAGATGTCTCTATGCACTTACGTTGGCCCAAAAATTACAGAATGAAATTACCGCAAATGCTCAAGGACGTTATATTTTAAAACATATAAACACGAAGCTGCTACAGAAGCTCTGGGAGAATGGAACCATGAGCAGAGCATATGCAGCATGGTAATTAAGTAGCGCATAGATTCGGTAACTCCGTTAATCTTCGTTTTTGGCAAAACATCTCGAAGATGTATAGCGATCTAAATTGCTGCGCGTATTTTAAAGTGATTTTCAGATTTTTATATCATTTGTTTTAAATGTTATAACGCCACCAATATATTTTTTAATGAAATTTTTCCCAATTTATTTCAGTAGTAAGTTTGAATCTGTTTTAAATGGTATATAATAGGTTACATTAGATAAAAAACTTGAAAAACGGCCTTAAAGTTCATATCGTCGGCTTAATTTGTAAATCACATAAGTCACAAATAGCAAATTTTATAAGAGAGCAAAAAACCGCTCATTTTCAAATAAGCGGTGGAAGAATGTTGTTAGTTATTGTTAATGAATAATAATCATCTTTAGACATAAATATTAATTACTGTGGGACAAAAAAAACTTTTTTTGCAAAATACTGGAGTTATCACATTTTACAGTAATTTATGGTTTTCAGCCATGGAGTTATGGGTTTTTCTGATACGAAAGAAGAACTGAAATAAAAATTCAAACACGATAGGTATTTTAATAATATATTTATTGATAACAAAATAAATGTGAATTCTAAAAAAATTAAAACAAATGTGGATTCTAAAATTTAATAAAAGTATAAATTATTCTAAATATTTATATCACAATCATTTCAGATATTCAAATATTATGCGGTAGTTTATCATAAAACGCGTGGTAGTCTTTCAAGATTGATGATTTGAGAAACATGAGGTGATCACACTTGCTTTTTTTAATTGGTATTGGTCTTGTCGTTATTAATTTCAGTCTTTTGTGCATCTGAAGCTAATTTTAGAATGCACTTGTGGTCGTCATTCTACAATTATAGAAATGAAAACAAAAATGTAGTCTACAAAACCAGCTTGCAGTTTGAATTGAGAAATTCACATAACATGCAACAAAAATGAATTATTGTCTAATACTCTAATTTGGAAAATCACATAAATCCTAACACACCTACAATACATTTTAATTGATAATTTTCACACACCCTACAATAACTAAAAATGAGAATATATAATTTGGACTTACTGAAACAATAGTAACAATATTTACATAAATAGCAGCTATTATGATCATTTTCACCAAGAAGTAACTACATACATAGCTTCGACATAACCTATACTGGACTTACGTGATTTTCCGATAGATATGGGGAGCCACGGACTTGTGTGAAATTATCAATTGCAACTCGCCAACCCAGTGGCAAACTTGGTCATTCTGTATATCGCAGACCCACTCACACTGATCGCTATCTACATACTGATTCCCACCATCATCATACACAAAAACTTTCTGTTATCAATTCGATTGTACACTGGGCTGTTTCCATATCTCAACCCGATAATATCCACGCTGAATTAAACCACATTCGGAAAGCTCTTAGGAATAACGGTTACCGTGCTAGGGATATACAGTCTGCCATCAATCGCCATTTTCATCCACGGCCACCCAAACCCCAAAACTCGATTCTCCTGCAGCAATAGTCTTTCTTCCCTATATCCACCAAGTCAACGACCGCATAGGAAAGTTTCTTCGAAAACAAAACATTAAAATAGTATTCAAACCTCCCAGCAAAATCTCATAGGTTCTTCCTTCATCTAAAGATAAATTAAACACTATGTCATCTAAAGGTCTTTATAGAGTCCCTTGCTCTTGTAATGCTGTATACATTGGTGAAACAGGTCGTTCAGTGAAAACTCGCGTTTCTGAGCACCAGCGCTGTCTCAAGTCGGGTGTCGTTTCATCATCAGCCATCGCCGAACACCAGCGTGATACTGCCCATAAGATCCTTTTTGATGAAACTTCCATCATCTGCATATCCCCATTCTTCTTTAGCAGAAATATTCGCGAAGCCATTGGGATTTACAAATATCCTAACAATTTCAATCGGGACGAAGGCTTTTCCTTTCCTTCTATGTGGAAAGTGCTAATTCCTAAGCCCCGCCCACCGCCACTGAATCGCGACGGCGCTTGCCTATAAATTCTCGCCTTTCTCCTTCCGATAGTTAGTCGAGTTTCGCCTCTGACGTGGTTCACACGTTGGGTTACCGTGCTCTTCTATCCCTTCCCTTGCAAAGAGTTTCGCCTCTGGCGTGGTCAACACGTTGAGTTACCGTGCTCTTTTGCTTTTTCCTCCTGATGAAGCCCCTTACGAAAATGGGCGAAACGTTGAGTTCTTCGATCTCAATCATGACACGGTCCAATCCCGGAAGTCGTTTGTTACTTAATTTTTTCTACTGTAACCTATTAAAAATTTAATCTGTTGAAAACAGATTAGAATTTGCTAATAAAAATATACAGGTTGCCATTTAAACAAAATATTTATGACATCATAACATTTAAAACAAATGATATAAAAATCTGAAAATCACTTTAAAATACGCGCAGTAATTTAAATCGCTACACTCATTTGAGATTTTGCCTTGAAAATAAACATTAACGGGTTACGGAATTTAGGCCTTACTTAACTTCCATACTACATAAGCGAGACTAGGCAGAATAATGTCATATGTTAATAAATTGGAAAAACATCTTTCTTTTACACTAAATAAGTGCTTATCTTAACACAAAAAATGAAAAAGACAAAAACAAGAGCACAAAACGAAGTGTGTAATAAAATTTAAAAAAAAACGTAATATGGAGAAATGTATCTACAAAAATAGATCAACATATCGGTGGAAGTAAATGTAAAGAAGTTGTAAAGAACAATATACAGTGGGAAAGTAATATTATGAATATTTTAATTGCAATTGAAAACGCCGAATATTTACCAGAGAATTACCTATTAAGCCCAAAAATATTAGCATCCGTAGTGGGTAAATGGTACGCTCCAAATCGCGGTAAAAATGAGTTTAGTTCTCATATATAATAGTAGGGATTCGTGACAACAGTAGAAACGACGCTGTAATAGACAAGCAAAGAATATGCAGTTTGTTCGATTTCGTGTTTTATAAATAAATACAAGACCCTTATCACTATATCAAAGTTAAGGCTAAAGTTGCCCCAGCTCTCCTCTCTTGGCGTATACATCGCCCGTAACTAGATTGACAGTACGAAACCTCTATCTCACTGGAAGATTCTGGCTGACGATACCGACGTTGATAGTTTCTTTAATGACTAATTACTGATATGATAATGTAGTTGCAGTTGCAGGAAAAAGAAGGACGCCCGCAATGGCTAACAAAACAAGAATAAGAAACGTACTTAGGCAACCCGCGGAGGGATATTATATAAGGATATTATAATCAAAGGTATTACTTACGTATAAAGGCGGAAGAAATAATGCAGGCTATAAGACGTATGAAAACTGATGGATCTTTTGAGACAAAAAATTAAAAACTCAATAAAAATGTTCACTTATGGCTGTTCGAAAATTTAGCAATAATTTAATAAATGCTTACGAGCATACCCAATCCCACAGAAGTGAAAAATAGCGCACATGACCATTATCAAGTTATAAAAAGCGAACAAAAAATACGAAAATTATTGAGGGAAGGATGTTACAAGTTGCACATCAAGATTGTAAAGAAGGGTGATAAAGAACAGAATCGAACCAGAGGTCAAAGAAAGCAGAGGTATGGGAATACCAATGGACAACAATAACTACAACATTTACAGCTTAGATACATTTCGCGGACGATCAAGTATGCTTCGGGAGTGATGAAAAAAGTGGAAAATGATATGAAGAATGGGGTATGACACTAAATATGAAAAAAACATGTAGAAGCTAAAGATATAAAAATTAGATCAGAAGCAATGGGTAAAAATGTATTAGCCTGAACTTTTAAAAAATAGAAAAAATGGATGACTCGATAGTTAAAAGTGTTGTAAGCTACATACCTATGTGAAATATGGACGGATTTTTGGAGCAAAAGCAGCAGAACATTTAATCTGGGAAACAATAGAAATAAAATTAAAATTGCTGAAACTAAAGTGTGATCAAAAATTATTTATCTAGTATGGCTATGAAAAAACTAGTTCGTAATTTACAATTGCAACTACGTTTACATTTAACTCTCAAACCTGAAATTCAATTTTTACGTTATTTACAGTTGCCCGGATTCGGGTTAGAAAGTTGGAGTGCTTCTATTTGTACTTGCGCAGCAACCATTGTGTGAGGTGTGTGTCTTGGTCATGTGTTGATCTTGTTACTCTATCTTTTAAGTGTGTGGTTCTGAGTGAAGCACAGTTAATTTGATGCCCAACTGTGAATGGTCTCACCGAGCCGGATTCCAATCACCAAAGCTACGGAAAATTCCAGTTTCCGCGGGATTCGAACCGAGGACTTGTTTAATGCAAGCCTGGCGCTTTCCCAACTGCGCTACCCGGGTTCTTCTAAACAAAATGCATGTATCGTTTTAATTGTTACTATAAGTGTTTAATACAATATAGTCGCTGATATCAATGTAATTTTTTCGTCACGGCATCTCCTAAAACTTCGTAAAGCCGGTTCTGCAGTGAAAACTACATTCCGAGGCAGCGAATACTTTTAACTTTTTTACAAATATTATTTATGGTGTTTCGAGCAGGAGCAGGATTCGTCCAATCAGATCCCAATTATGTGATAATTCTGCACTAGTACTGCAACCCTTGCTCTTGTATTAAATGAATGACGGCGTCGTTCCCTTTCCATTGGAAGCTAGGGCGAGTGCCCACATAACGCGGCAGAATAGTTATAAAAGAAGTCCGCAGTACCAGTTCCAGTCGGCTTTTGAGAATATCTCAACTTGAGATTACCTGACTTTTCCTGTCCCCAATTCCTCTCCAGACAGGTCGAACTGTCTTAACGGAATAAGCCTGCTACCCTTATCCGTCTAGGCTCCTAGGGAGATGACAGGTTGAACTGTCAACCCGACGAAGCTTAAACCTCCCCGTAGCCTATCCGACCAGACCGCTTCCGATTATTCACATTCGTATAATTTCTCAGCGCAAATCCTGGCGCTTCGAGAGGGGAAATACTTCGTATAACCTAATTTCACTCATAATAAGACGTGTAGAGATCGCATCACCTATACAGCCTGTGAGCGGCCAGAATCCAGGGACCGCTCCCCGAGAAACTCACCTGTAGGATCCGTTCTAGGCGCTTAAAAGCGTCGTCCAGAGGTCCGAAGATCATGCCCGTGTTCAACAAATTCATTGCCGGCCGATTGCTTAAAACATCGCTTCTCGGCTAACAAATGAACGTCTTCCGCCCTAGCATCGTGGGTTGCAGCATGAACCAGAAAGCGAGACACAGTTTCAGGAATACTTATCAATTAAATAATGTATAATTCATTTATTTCCTATTAATTCATGTATATACAGTGCAAATTCATGAACTGCAAACACGAGTAAATCAAGGAAAATTTACGATTGCTTAAAAACACGCCAAGACCGATGAACAGTCGGTCTAAGGTACTCTGATATTAATCCACGGGTGGTCTGCGTTGATTGTTTAAGTACTTGTTCGACACAGACGAGGCAACTCATAGTAAATGAAAGATGTAAACAAAAGTAAAACTATTTTTATTTCAAACAACAAAATCAAGAAGTTTAAATTAGCTCGTGTTTAAAGAGCCTGCCTTCTTGCGCTAAACAATATCCTTAGCGATCATAAAAACTTCTCCGCACATTAGCCAACGTATTAGTGCTAGTACTCTGAACTAGCCCTTTAATTTTTAAACGCAGTTCTTCCAATCGTTAGTTGTACTGGAGACGACTTTCCAGAGGAAGTTCTCGGCATTTCTATTACAGTTTAACAAAATTCCATACTTCTGAAATGGCAATCGGGAAGAATATCGCAGCTAAATCTACTAGTTCTGCAATTTATTTAAATGAATAATCTAGATAGTCATTAGCGGTAATACAAAACTCTTTTAAATTCTTGTCTTCGTTGGGAACACGTGCTTTTGGGGAGAAACACATCCAAAGTTTACAAAATTTGAAATAACTCTAGGTATCACTGATAACGATGAATAACGCTTATTTCCAAATGTTGTGAAAGAATTTTGAATTTCCCGGACCGTTGGTCCCTAATAATACCATTTTACAATTTGCACTGTTCCTTTGCTTCGTAGTTATCGATTTTAAGATAAAAATGACAGCCGATATTAGCTACTGACAAAATACGCGAACTGTCAACGTCAAATTCTCGGCATTTGTAAATTCGACATATCGTCTGCCATGTTCGTAGTAAAGAAAATTTCTCTGTATAGCTAAAACCATTATATTTGTTTCTGGTAATTATCTGGTGTTTTTACTAATCGATCATATATTTGAGTGAACGTATTTTTCAGATTTGAGCTTTAACCGAGGTGTAAATTTTGACGCCCTTCGTAAGGGGGCAAAACGTAATCCAGAATGCTCTTTGCAGAGACATTTTTGTATAACGTCACATGTCGCCCTTCACAGGGATATAGAAAATTACGTAACGCCACAGTACAAATTATCGATAATTTGCACTAGTCATCTAATTAGTGACGCGGATGAATGAATTAACGAGATTCCCACTGTCCCTACCTACTAACTAGAGAAACCACTGCCAAATTAGCCAAATTAGCGGTTAACTTTTGTTCAGTGAATAGTTTGCAAAATACCCCTCTTGCATACCAAATTGATTTTAATTTTATCTCGTGCACTCGACAAAATTATCGACAATTTGGCATGCACTAAGGATATTACTAATGAAAATTTGGGAAAATTCAAGTATTATCTTTCAACGTGCACCATGCGGTAAGCGAACCTTTGTAAATTTCCATGCATTGATTTTGAAAGAATTACGTAGTCCCCCAAGTGAGCTTAATTTACATGCAACAGTTTCTTCACGGTTGAAAATATATTCCTGGAGTAATTTTAATGGCAGTTTTAGTACGATGGCATGCCATGTGACTACAGTTCGAAAACGGATATGCCGACATTTTGTAACCAAATTTCATCGTTTCCAACTTTGCTGTCAACTCGTCTTTGCTGTTAACACTGGACATTAACACTACCGGGCGAACAGGCTACTTCCCCTACTAGTCCACTCATATTAGCAAAATTAGAAAAAAGAAATTATAAAGTTTTTCCGTTTGGAGGTTATACACACCAATGGAAAAGCTTTCAAAAACAAAAGAGTTCCCAATTCCGAAGTGGTAGCTTCACCCCCAAGAACCACCTCTAACACGCACTGCGGTGATTTTTAACATTTTTCTCAGAAACTATTGGTCGCACAGAAAATATTATACTTATCAAAACTATTCCCTATCAAATTCTCGATAAAAAGATTTCTCTTACCAATTCGATTTTTTCCAATGGATTTCGAGTAACAAGCGATCAAAGTGGGGGGTTGCATTTAGCGCAGATTAGTGACGCGAGTTTTTGGTTACAATACTTCACCCGACCTTACATTTTTTGCATTAACCCTCTTTTCCTACATGGCAAGGATTTATGACAGAAATTACTTCAACTCTGCCATATTTGAAGTCAATGGTTCTCGCACTACCTCCGACCCAGTTAAGTATTATACTGACCGTTTTGATCTACGCAGTAGAGGAAAGCAAAAAAAGTGGATAATCTACGTGTATCATGACCTTTGACTAACCATTGTATATAAAAGCAAAGGACACCGTACTACTAAACAACGCTGAACACGGAAAATTTACGAATGTCGTTGTCAGGTTGGGAGGATTACATCTGTTAATGTCGTTCTTGGGATCAATCGGATTTATTATGGCTGACAATGAACTTGAAGAATTATGGTAAACTGTATACGCTTCTGCATCTGTTTCTATATACTTTAGTGTTCATTTCGAGCTCATTGTCTTAATTTTTGAGCTATTTCCATGATAATATTTGATGAAATTGAAGTTTCAAAGAAAGAGAAATACTATATCCAAGATTTCCTCCCTGGCATTAAAAAAATAATACTTTAACTTCTGACAGCTTAGTAAATGACGCCACCCTTACAAAAATTGGATTAAAGTTTTCAGAAGCAACAAACGCGAAATTGGAAAAACTTCAAAATTATGGTTGCAGTATTTAGAATTAGTGACCATGGTAATCCATTTTATTCAAGCGGAATGCAAGGGGAATTTGGAACTTGATTATCATTGCGTTAGAGCAATACATCCAATTTTTCATGCAACTGGTCATTTTCTGTATGCAAAGTCATGTCAGCTTCATCTCCAGGAAATTGATTGTCTTAATCAGAATATGAGTAACGAAAAAATATCACCAATTTACACAGCAGGGTTTTTTTACAATTCGTCGTTCAGAAAAAGTATGGTCCGGAATTTGGTCGGATATGACTATTGAGCAAATGCTCATGAGATACATGAAAAGTCTTGGCGGTCTGGCTCGTGGAAGAGGGTTTTTCAAAAAGTGTTCTGAATAAATGGATTCTCGGAATGCCATCTACTCACCACGTATGCAAAGGTGTGGAAAAGTATTGCGGTATCACACCAAGCACCACAGATCAGCATGTAGAAATGAGGGACTCAAGAATACAGACAGAAACAAGATTGTCGGAAATTTGAACAGTGGCTCCGGAAACACTCTCCATTCAGTATTACAAGAATCTTGTTTCACTATCTACTGGCTTTGTTGCCGAGGAGAAAACCAATTGTTATGAAGCGAAAACGGTTGGAGAGAACATTTTGCATAGCAACGAAGGCAGTGAATTTGAAATACAAAAGCGTGCAAACGTAGTAAAAATTATGGCTTCGTCAGCTGGAAAAATTACGGTTGGCAATGACATTATTCAAGTCGATTCTACCGAACTTTTCCAACGAATAATATGTACTATCTATTCTCCGACGGATTTGCGCTCTTGTTTTAAGCATGAACTTCCTTCTGTACCTTTGTCTTTATTTGAGACTAGTGAGTCACCCGAACTACGCTTCGATTCGCTAAGTTAAGAGAGATTCATTAATATAAATTTTAAAAAAAGTATGCTTCGGCCGGGAATCGAACCCGGGCCGCCCGCGTGGTAGGCAGGCATTCTACCACCAGACCAATTATGCTTGGGTGAATGAACAGCTGCTGTAATAGCATATGAACATAGTGAATAACCCGAGGCAACAGCTGCCGCACGTCCATAGACGCGATTTAATTGAATTAAAACTTTTTCGCACTTTTTTTGAATATTAAAACCGGCCTTCGATCTAAGTCGACAAATTAGAAAAAATTTAAGCCATCATACAACTTAATCGGGCCAGTATCTTCGGAGGAGATAGCAAACAACCATACATACACGCAAATATACTGCAATGACCCTATACCAATAATATTTGTATGGTTATAATTAGTGTAATAAATAAAAAGAGTCACCACACAATATTTAATTTAGTTCTACTACTTGCAAAATCAAACTAACTGATTAATTTATTTCGTTGGGTACGCCAAAATTGAGAATTACTCTTATGGTAGTTTGCCCTTTTTCTAATCCATTCATCTGATTTAATAACTTCGCTAGCTCAATTTTAAACAGAGACATGGAATTAGAACTCAAAATCTCAGGTTTAGGTTCCAGAATTTTTATAGTTAAAATTTTTACGGTACGCCTCTGAAAAGTAGGCAGATTGACCTGAATGTAGGCGTAATGTGCCGTTGTGAAACTGAAATGTCAATTCTATCACACCAAGTTCAAGTTTTCTCAGCTCGCGTTTGAAATTGATTTATCAAGCAAATTAAATGAACAAATTTCACGGTAAGATTTTTAATAATTGCCTTCAAGTGGCGTCTATGTATTCTTTTGTTTTCCAGATCGTTTGCTATTGGTGCATTCTAAAAAGGACGCCGTATTCGCATTTGTTTCTTGGTGCCTCCAACTGATGATTTTAATTGCAAATCCTGGGAAAACACCTCGCCATCCACGGGAACTGTTATGATTTTCGTGTTCTCCAGGTCGCAATCACGGTATGCCCAAATTTTCACGCCGATTGCGCGAGTCGAAATTTTAAAATCCACTAACCTCACTTTCGTAGATTCGGGACCCCTTTTTATGATGATTCTGGCTAAAATCGTGCAACCCCGGGCGGCTCGTGATGCTGGGCTGTGTTCTGGCCTGATGTGTGGAGCTGCCGGAAAAATCCTGCCACTCTATGCCTTCCCACGATGCTGCTCACTGATGTCGCAGGAATTCGCCAACTGCCGAACCTGCCTCGGAACGCCAAAAACTCAAATACCTGGAATCTCTTGCCTCCAATTGTGCTGATACACTCGAATTCGCTGATTACGATGGTGCTATTTATTTTTTTATACGTTTATGCCTTCTATTAAAAAACTTGAATTAAAGTCAGAGCAAATTCAGATAGCTTTCACCAATTTATTTTAAACAATTGCTATCTTGTATTTATAATGACGTCAGCTTATTTACTAATTCGCCATTGGTCCCTGTGGGATCCTACGCGGATTTGAACCGCTTACCACTACAACAATTGCCTGAACCCTTAGCCATCTGAGCTAATGTGCCAGTTCTTAATTAATTTAGATTCGGCTTTTAGTTTGTGCAAATCTATTATATTACGATTAAAATTATATTGCTAAACCCAATACACGGAATTTGAACTTCCATATTTCTGTGCCTATTCAATTACAATCAATTTCATTGGCGAATTATACCAGTGTTAATATGATTTGGCAATTTATGTGAATTTTCTCAGATGCTTGCATTATTACAACTCTGTGCTTTAGTGATTTAATTTGCTATTTGCTTGTACTGCAATTAGAGCCGATTTGAGGGCTAAATACCATCGCATGAAATTCCCCCTAATTTTTGTTAATTAAAATCACTACGCATGTTTTCTTATTAATTTCATTGGTAGGTTGTAATGCGTTGTTATTTTAATTCACACAAAATTATTCATTGTTTTTTTTTTCAAACTGTTATCATTAATCAGTCTCATTTGATATTTGATGCTTTACTATCCTACCTTAAACTACTAAAATGCCTAACCTATCTCCTATTCTAACTAAACTATTGTGTGTGGTACAACATTTGTCCTATAACTACTCTATTCTAAATTATATTTTCCAAATATGCTAAGACTACCGTCGCTTTGTTTTTACTATCACCATTAGGTTCATGAAGTTTATTCTAGAGTGTTCTATTATCCCCTTCGTCTAACATTTCTTGTTTTTCGTGTCTCACCTTCTTGCGTTGTGCAAATGGTATAAGATATGATTTCAACTTGTGATTTGTCTACAAACAACTTATGGCAATATTCCTTCGCTTGTCCGGTCTTCTGGTTTACTGTATCTTCATTTTTCTCGATTATTTCCATGATCCTATCTTTATATTGTATAAAATCCCTTCCTATCTGATTATCATCCAGTATTCTTTTCCCTATCGCATAATTATTTATAATAATAACTTCGTCTCCGGCTTTCTTAGCTCGGCAACAATTCATATTATCGTCTCCCGCCGTTATCTCAGCTGGGCAACAATTTCTTAGCTCGTGATCCTCAATAGACCAAGGCTTTGTAATGTCATCAATCTGAATGCTCTTTCGCATTCCATCAATTTTTATCCCTACTTTCTGAATGATATCTACACCTATTACAAACTGTACGTTCAAAGCTGCTACAATATAAAATCGGACATCAAATTCTTTTCCATTTATGCATATCTTTATTGCCAATACCGTATTTGTTGTTGAAATTTTCCTTCTTGTTGCGGACAAAAGGTCGATCTTGTTAACTTTTATAATGTTGCTTCTTAAATTATTCATATGAGTATTTATCACTTCCTCCTGTACTAAGGAAACCATTGCACCACTGTCAATCAACGCATAATATTGTTGGTCTAAAATTTGTAATTTTATAAATGGTAAACACGAGTTTGTTGCATATTCTTCGTTCTCCTCTAGTAAATATTCCCCCGTTCTGTCCCATGTGATAGCAAAATTCGCAACATACTACTACTACTAACTATATTTACAAAAATTGGGTTTTTTTTTACCCCCCGAAGGCTCTTCGTGCACCTCGGCTATCTCTATTCGGTTCAAATTTTCTGCATTGTCTCTATCTGTGTTTCGCTCGGTAAATAATGTGTTGACGTACTGTCTGTCGATATTTGGTGCCTGCTCCATCTCTTGACATCTCTTCCTATTACGTTCGGCAATAAGCTGGTCATAGTTCTTTCTATCTTCCCCCCCTACTGAAATTATTCCTGTTCTGGTTACCCCAATTATTATTGTAATATCCCCTATTTTGATTGTATGCTCTATTAAAGTTTCCCACGTTTCTTCTGTCTTGTTGATTATATTGATTATTATTATTAAAATTGTTATTTGGCCGAAATTTATTTTCTGAAGTGTTATCCAATTTTCTTTTATAACTTGAATTTTGATGAATCGCTGTCCGTGTTTCTCCTCTCTCGTTGTAAACCGCCATGTCATAGTTTCGCACAATTTCCAATAAATCGCGCAACGTCTTGACGTTTTGGACTGCCACCGCTCTGGTTATTTCAGCCTCAAGATGTCGTGACAGGTGTTGTACTATTTCCTCTTCTGCCAACTTAGGAGTTAGGTACTGCGCCTTGTTGAAACGGTGCATTATGTACATTTCGCGAGACCCTCCTTTATCGATGTACTTGCCCGATGTTAGTTCCGTCCTTACTTGAGCTTGATGGGAATTGCTCCAATATTGTTCCACGAAGAGTGCCCGAAATTCATCATACGTTGCATATTTAGATTTTATGATGCTATGCCAGACTTCAGCATTTCCCTTCAATGCCATGTTGATTACCTGTAGCCGTCTGCATTCAGTCGTTATTGTTTTAATGATATCGTCCAGTTTACTTAGAAAAATCATCGGGAGCTCCCCGTATCTTCCCTCGAACTTCGGGATAAATTCTGTGCTGAAGCTAGGAGGTGCCACACTAACCGGGTATTCTTGCGTATGTTCTAATTTTTCATTAATCCCCTGTAACTCTCTTGTAAGTCGGTTGTCTATTATAGTGATCTTTGTTGCATTTTGCTTCCTTTCCTCGCCTGCTTTCTTGAATTTTTCTTCTGCACTTGTTTTCAACCTATCTAACTTCTGATCTGTTTCATCTTGTTGTTGAGCCAGCCTTTCTTGTGTTGTTATTTGTAATGCTAATATTTTATCTTCAATTTCTTCGTCCTTTCTTTTCAGGCTTTCATCAACCCTCTGCAAGACTTCTTGTTGTATTTCCGCCTTCATCGTTTCTTTGAAATCCTCGAGTTTCTTTTCTAACCCGTCTAATTTTCCTTCCACCGCTTTGACCAGGATTTCTGCATGTTGTTCTGCCCTATTCTCTCTTTCCGCTGCATCTCATTTCAATTCCTGTACCGTTCTTTCGGCATCTTGTTTAAGCTCTTGCATTATTTGTTGTAATTTTTCGTCCCTTTCCTCTGCTTCCTTCCTGCTCTTTTCGTCCCTTTCCTCTGCTTCCTTCCTGCTAGCTTCTGCTTCCTTCCTGCGGGCTTTTTCCATATCCTCCATTTTCCGAAATATCGCTTCTATAGCTCCCCCCAACTGCGTATCTGATTTCGAGGTTTGGGGTTGTTGTGTTTCGGGCTGGTCACCCTGTGTTTGTTGTATTTCAAGTTGTGTGGGCTGCCCTTGCCCCTCTATGATTTCTTCTGCTTGCTGTTCTTCCCCTTCACTTTTC
The DNA here is from genome assembly GCA_940337035.1 of Agriotes lineatus. Classification (NCBI taxonomy): domain Eukaryota; kingdom Metazoa; phylum Arthropoda; class Insecta; order Coleoptera; family Elateridae; genus Agriotes; species Agriotes lineatus. The sequence goes on from CALNHX010006828.1 coordinate 44,893, forward strand.
TTTTGCTGTCTTCGAGTCATCATGTGTTCGATTTTTGTTGATTCGTTGATACAAATAGAATTTGAGTGCTCACACCCACAGACAAAACACCCACACAAATAAAGCTTTTAAAAATTTTAAATCTTAATAACTTCCACCTACCTACTGTCTGTCAATTTATTTAGTTACTTAAATTCGTTGAGCGCCTAGTGAATTTATACAAAGCCCATGAATTAGGCGACCATTTAATTTTGTAATAGTCCAATACGTGGTTTATTCTAATCTTTACAAGGCCCCCGTTCTGATCGACCTTACTTATGCGATAACAATGTGGATTAATTATATTTAATTTAGTTTTGCCCCACGTTTTGGGCTCGCCATTTATATATGCAATGACCCTATACCAATAATATTTGTATGGTTATAATTAGTGTAATAAATAAAAAGAGTCACCACACAATATTTAATTTAGTTCTACCCCTTGCAAAATCAAACTAACTGATTAATTTATTTCGTTGGGTACGCCAAAATTGAGAATTACTCTTATGGTAGTTTGCCCTTTTTCTAATCCATTCATCTGATTTAATAACTTCGCTAGCTCAATTTTAAACAGAGACATGAAATTAGAAATCAAAATCTCAGGTTTAGGTTCCAGAATTTTTATAGTTAAAATTTTTACGGTACGCCTCTGAAAAGTAGGCAGATTGACCTGAATGTAGGCGTAATGTGCCGTTGTGAAACTGAAATGTCAATTCTATCACACCAAGTTCAAGTTTTCTCAGCTCGCGTTTGAAATTGATTTATCAAGCAAATTAAATGAACAAATTTTACGGTAAGATTTTTAATAATTGCCTTCAAGTGGCGTCTATGTATTCTTTTGTTTTCCAGATCGTTTGCTATTGGTGCATTCTAAAAAGGACGCCGTATTCGCATTTGTTTCTTGGTGCCTCCAACTGATGATTTTAATTGCAAATCCTGGGAAAACACCTCGCCATCCACGGGAACTGTTATGATTTTCGTGTTCTCCAGGTCGCAATCACGGTATGCCCAAATTTTCACGCCGATTGCGCGAGTCGAAATTTTAAAATCCACTAACCTCACTTTCGTAGATTCGGGACCCCTTTTTATGATGATTCTGGCTAAAATCTTGCTCCCCGGGCGGCTCGTGATGCTGGGCTGTGTTCTGGCCTGATGTGTGGAGCTGCCGGAAAAATCCTGCCACTCGATGCCTTCCCACGATGCTGCTCACTGATGTCGCAGGAATTCGCCAACTGCCGAACCTGCCTCGGAACGCCAAAAACTCAAATACCTGGAATCTCTTGCCTCCAATTGTGCTGATACACTCGAATTCGCTGATTACGATGGTGCTATTTATTTTTTTATACGTTTATGCCTTCTATTAAAAAACTTGAATTAAAGTCAGAGCAAATTCAGATAGCTTTCACCAATTTATTTTAAACAATTGCTATCTTGTATTTATAATGACGTCAGCTTATTTACTAATTCGCCATTGGTCCCTGTGGGATCCTACGCGGATTTGAACTGCTTACCACAACAATTGCCTGAACCCTTAGCCATCTGAGCTAATGTGCCAGTTCTTAATTAATTTAGATTCGGCTTTTAGTTTGTGCAAATCTATTATATTACGATTAAAATTATATTGCTAAACCCAATACACGGAATTTGAGCTTCCATATTTCTGTGCCTATTCAATTACAATCAATTTCATTGGCGAATTATACCAGTGTTAATATGATTTGGCAATTTATGTGAATTTTCTCAGATGCTTGCATTATTACAACTCTGTGCTTTAGTGATTTAATTTGCTATTTGCTTGTACTGCAATCAGAGCCGATTTGAGGGCTAAATACCATCGCAATACAAAGAGAGCACCGAGTTTATGTTATAAGAAGATTTAGTGGTGCGAGTGTTACAGAAAGATCACTTTAGAAGATATACTTTAATTACAGTTTAGAGTATTACAAAAGACTGTGTATTGGACAATCAATTAAAGCAACTATTTTATGATACCGACAGCAGACTACTACTACTATTTAGATCAGTGTTTAACGTGATTCAGGGTTCAGTTTACACCATTGAGATTTAGTGGTACTAGTTTTACAGAAATATCACTTTAGAAGATATACTTTAATTACAGTTTAGAGTATTACAAAAAACTGTGTATTGGACAATCAATTAAAGCAACTATTTTTCTAATACCGACATCAGACTACTACTACTATTTAGATCAGCGTTCAAAGTGATTCAGAGTTCAGTTTACACTTCAACACTCCCCCTTAAACTAAAATTTCTTTTCTAGATGCGAATCCCAGAAACTTCCCCAGTTTTACAAATCTGGGCTTGCTCAAGGATTTTTTTACTTCTCTCATTACCCTCGGACACTTTCTCACGAATAAACCCGTACCGTACATCTATATGCCTGCTGTTGTGTCCAGCACAATACAACTACCCGTTGTAAAGTGGTAGACGGCTCGGATTAGAAATCAAACACACACACGATTTTAATGTATTTAATTCCCACGCGGGTGAGTACAGTAAACGATTGCATACAAAAAAAAAGACAGCACGCGCTGCACTCAACAGCTCGCGTCACACTCGTGGCCAACAAAACTCGGCACATCGAGCTCTCTCTTACAACTAACTAACAGTTCTGGTCCTAAATCAGACGCGCTGTTGCCACGTTGTGCAACGAACTCGTCAGCCAGTGGTTTCCGACACCTGCTCCGCTTTTGAAACTCCGGATTTCCCGCTAGTTTCACCGCACTGGCATTATCCATTTTATCAGCTATCTGTGAAAAGCCTTTCGCAACAAGCCTTGCTTTAAACCTTGCAACACTGCCATCAGAGTTTTCTTTGATTCTGAAAGTCCAACAATTTTGTATAGGTTTCTTCCCAGAGGACATACTCGTCAGCGTCCAGGTTCCATTTTGATCCAAAGATTTCATTTCGTCATCCATGGCTGCTTTCCATTTATCTTTGTTTATCAAAGACATGGCTTCCTGAACTGTTTTAGGTTCAGCTTCGGCTAACATTGCTTATCCATCGATCTGTTGAGGCAATTTGAGTTTAGTCCTATCTCGCAGTATGGGACGATTCTGTTCTTCTTGCTTTTTCTCTTCATCTCCAAAAGACTCCGTTCTATCGTTCACGTCATTATGAACATCAGCTCCAGACATTGGTTGAATGAATTCTACTATTGCTTCCTCTTGTTTGAAAATTACATCCCTGCTGCAAATTACTTCTTTCTTTTCAGATATAAACACCCTATAGCAATCTTTGTCTGCACAATAGCCTACCAGAACTCCTTTTATGGCCTTTCTATCCCATTTTTTGCGTTTCTGCTTTGGTATGTGCACAAAGCATTCTGTTCCAAAAATCTTTAGATGATGGACTGCTCAATCATGTCCTGACCACAATTCAATGGGAGTTTTCCCATTCACAGGAGTTGGTCCTGTCCCATTTATCACATAAGCCGCGGTGTTTACTGCCTCCGCCCATAGTGCTTCCGGTAGATCCTTAGCGTGTAACATAGTTCTTGCTGCTTCTACCAATGTGCGGTTTTCCCTTTCAGCTCCACTATTTTGCTCAGGCGAATATGGTATTGTGATCCTATGACGCAGTCCAACCTTTCCAGTTATTTTTCTTACTTCTTCATTGTCGAACTCTTTTCCACCATCAGTTAGTTGCTCCTTGATGGTGTGTCCGGCAACCTTCAGTTCAGCTAGAAATAACTCCAGCTTGTTGTTTTCTTTTAGAAAATACACGGATTTGTATTTCGAAAAATCATCTTTAAATTCTACAAAATAACGAGCGCCTCCCAAAGAAGTTTGAGTCATTGGCCCGCAAACATCTGCATGAACCAGTTCTCCTGGTTTCGTTGCTCTCGTGATACGATGTCCAAAACTAAGCCGATGCTGTTTTCCGTACATGCAGGCCTCGCAGAATTCTTGATCAATGTTGACTTCAATTCCGCGCTTCTTGGGAAACTGTTGCACATGTCGTTTGTTCTGATGGCCGAGTCTCTCATGCCAAATCTGCAATGTATTAGCTGAAGCTAAGTGAGCCATACCGGCCTTTTTTGGAATTACTACTCGCATACACATTTCATAGAACCCATCATGTCTTTCTCCAACCGCGGCAACAATATTGTTCCTCATCAGCTTACATTGACCTTAACGGTCATTCCTTTGTCAATCGCTGATAGTATAGAAAATAGATTTCGTCGAATCTAAGGTACATACCAAACATCTTTGAAATAGTTTCGTATCCATTTGCCATCAATCAAAATTTCCACATCAATGTTGCCCTTGCCGATTGCACACATGTGCTGTTCGTTTCCAATATACTGATGGGGCCATAATTATATATAACAGCAATGAGATAACATGAACAAGAAAATAGAATGCTTGAGTAAGAAAGAGATAACCATAAGAAAAAAATATTTTATCTACGACCACTACTAAAAGTAGACCTTTTAGCGCTAGCTTGTTTCACTAAAAGTGACGTTTTATAGTTTACCGTGTTTAAAGAAATCAGCTGTTTACTTTTAGCACATGTGCTAAAAGTGAAGCGAGGTTCAAAACTACAATTTCGAACTGCAAGTGAAGTTCATATTCTTATATGGGTATTTCGCCACTCTGCAAATTAAAATATTAAATAACGAAAATATTAACAACGAACGTTTCGAGGGACAATCTGCCCTCGTTATCAACGAATAACAATTAAAACTAACAAGAACTTATCTTTTTTTTTTCACTGGAAGAAAAAACGACCAACCTCCAATGAATTTTCTGACATTGACGCTTGTTGATATGTGTACAAGTAGGTACACACACAGTTCGATGTCTTCAAAATTGGTTCCTCTGCCAAGGCTGGATACTTCTCCACCATGATGTCCCCACTGATTGTGATATTTACTGGCATGGCCTTGCTAAATGTTGCGGTTATTGGAATTGCACTGAATGATCTTGAAAAGAGTGTGGGCTGCCTAGTTTGGATGTGACACTCTGGAGCGATCTGTGTTATTCCTGTGCTTTTGAGAACCACTTCCTCTCGTACATTATTACATATAATTGCTGCACCGACCGGTGGCTTTATTGGCTATGCACATCCAGGTGTTGACCTTGAATAATTCTTTCCATATAATGGTTGTAATGTTATAGCGATGTGTTTTACATGGTGCTTTCTCTAAACGGTGGTACAGCTCGTCAATTATGCAGTTGGGATTATTTTCGATACTGCTTACTACCGTAGGTGTACATACATAGGTGTGCTCTTTTATTATTCGACTTGCTGACTTTAAATTTGTACTGTGAAACGTCGAAGTACTTCTGATGATTGTAATCAATGGCTAGGAAGCGCAGACCGATTTCTAAGGTCAGATACTGTTCGTTGTCGATCCTCCTGGGAATTATGAGTTTTATGACCTCATATTTAGTAGCCTCTGTGATGTAGGCACAACCAAATATATTGATGGTTTCCTCGGTCTACACGATGTCCATTTGTACACTAGTGACGGTAGTATTATTAAATTCGGTGGCGACTTTATGGATAGCTGATCGATCGATGTTGCTATTTGAGCTGGTGATACCAACAAATGCGTGAAGCTACATGTATATTTTTGAAATCAGAATTAAAAACTCCATCAGTTGGTTATGTTTTTTCTAATTTAATTCTTTATTTATCTATTTATAATTCAGCGTTTTTATTCTATTTTTCTTGGTCGCGAACAATTTTCTACAAACAAATTGGTTGCAAAATTTTACCAGAACAGTTCTAAGAAGGTGCCAAAGTGCCTGAAACAAGGAGGTCATTTTGAAAAAAGTTCGGTAATAAATTGTTAGAGCTATTAAAATGTTATTATTTATTAATTCAGTTTTCCACTTTTAGCGAAAAAATTAAATAAAAGGAAAATCTGTAAAGGGCTTTACGCAGAACTTCCCTCGCAAGTGGACGTTGTGACACTAATTAATTTTAAAAAATCAAAGGAAGGTAGGGGTAAAAACATCGTTACGTTCGTAATAATACTGAAACAATAAAATAAAACACTCGGTAATGCGAATTAAATCAATTTCAAATAAAAATCATTACCGGCGATAGGATTCGAACTACAGCGCTTGCGAACGCGATATTAAATCCGGCCGTTTAATCCACGGGCCTATCGAGGACCTCTCCCGGCTTTGCGATGCGTAGCTGTATTTAACAGAATGGACCCGTCGATAGAACTTTTAATTATAATTTCAAAAATATATAGTTTGTTAGGTTTAACACATAGTAAAATATAACAAGGGGTAAAATAAAAAAACCGACTGTATAGTGTATACTCTGGCTAGTATTAAGATCTTACATTCGTCATTATAGCCATATGCTGAACTTCAGAATGGTGACTTATTCCACGTCCTCATAATGATGTAGTATTTACACGTGGGCCCTTGTACACTTTCGTCCATAGAAGCACTATTCAATATTTTTTTTTAAATCTAGTGGTGACGGACTTTTATCTATTTTTCAGTTAAGGAAAGAACAAACAAAATTTTATTTTTAAGATGGTCGCCCTGTATAGATTTGCTCGAAATTTTCCCACTTTTATGCCAGGTAGACATATAACTGCATGCAAAATATCGTCTTCTCCTAAGAAATAGTTTTTGGATTATACCGCCAACAGGCAGACAGACAGACGGAATTGAGAAAACATGTTTTTGTCAACTAGGGACCCTGAAACGTGAAGATCTGAAGAAATCTGGGAAGGTGATTTTTTCGTGAGTACAATACTTTCTTCGTCCTCTAGACGAGGAAAGTAATAATAAAGAAAATATAGCGAGCCGATAGAACTTCTAATTATAATTTCAAAAATATATAGTTTATTGGGTTTAATATATAGTAAAATATAACGAAGGGGTAAATAAAAAAAAACAACTGTACAGTGTATACTCTAGCTAGTATTAAGCTCTTACACACGTAATTATAGCCATATACTGAATTTCGGAATGGTGACTTATTCCACTTGCTCATAATGATGTAGTACTTCCACGTGTACCCTTGTACATTTTCGTCCATAGAAGCACTATTCAATTTTTTTTTATTTGGTGGAGGTGACGGTGATTTGGTATTAGCATACATTTTTCCAAACTTTTGCTTGCTTGCTACAGTGTGTATTTTAATATTATTATTTGCATTGAAAGAGAAAATAATTTTGTACCACACTGCATAGAATCTGGTCCTCTATACGAACATGAAACTTTTGTTCGCATCTTTTAAACTAAAACAGATTTCAAGAATCCTTTATTGCAAATTTGTTCGTGTGCGGGCTAAACTGTAATTAATTCAAACGTAGGAAATGAATAAATAACGTTTGTGAATTTTTTATAATCGTTAAAATCGGGAGAAAGTAGGTCTGCTTATCATCATCGATAAATGATTTTTCCGTTGATCGTTTATTTATGGGTTTCATTAATGTATAGAGAATCGTCTATTAATGACCCTTATTAATGAATGATTTTTTATTAATGAACGATTTTTAAAAACCTGCTAACTTCGAATTTGACATAGACTTACAGTGCCACCAACATAAACAGTGCCAACGTAAGAAAAAAAATCAACCATATATGGTCACCCGGTACCATTAATGTAAAAATGTTAAGTGTCAAATTCCTTTCATGGAATAAAATTAGATTTTCTTCAAATTAATAATATACGATCAACGGAAAAATTTTGTAACTAACTCCTATGTTAATCGGCGATTAATATTCTCTACAAATAAAATGTCTCGTTTATTAATCGCTGTCATTAACATACTTGTTTATTGAATAACTATAAACAATCTACCTTTCATAAGAAAATTAAATTAATGAAGTTGCAGTACATAATACAAAAACCTGAACCAAAATAACGATATATTCTAGCTTAATATAGTGAGAACTTAATACGGGGAGTTTCTAAGGGAAGGCGAACAAGCACAACTGATGTTTTTTCTTTGCAATTTGAACTTAATAAAATCGATTTTAATTCCCTTTAGTGGTGCCCAAATGCTGTTAAAACAGATGTGGGCCAAACCAATTTAAAGAGTTAATCGAACTATGCATGTTGTACATACTTGTTAATGTATTACTACCAACATAGTAGCTAACTGCTGCAAAATATGGCTAAAAGTTACCTTTTGACGCGTTCATAAAAATTGCGCTTTTAAAACAGATGCCTAAATAGAAAAATAGCTCTATCCAAATATTTAGCCTAACAGCAAACTCTACGGATGTTCTCGGAACGCCGCGCCGGATAGATTATGAAGTGATGAAATCATTGTATAACACCTCCCGGTTGGTTTTTCCTTTGTGGTAAACAGTGAAAAATGGATAATCGCCTCATTTACAACAATCTTGCGACTATTACGCCAATTTAAATTTATGACTCTTATGGTCCCCGACACGGAAAGGTAAAAGAGGCTATAGATTATGAATGAATGAATGAATGAAAAAAATTATTTCGTTGACGTTTTGATCAATCTAGATATCCTACACAGCTGTGTAAACAGCCAATTTATATTACATTAAAATATTCACTTATAATACCATGAGTAGTCAAAGTTATGTCGACTATTTTTGCGGTGGTGTCACGAATGTCCATTGCGCTTTGGTATGATTAGGACGAGTGCGCTAGCACGAGTCCTAATCCCAAGCGCAATGGACATGAGTAGTGATACCACCGCAAAAATAATCTACTTAACTTTGACTAAGAATGGTATTCGAGGGACTATTTAATGAACCAAACTACTTTTTCAAATTAATTTTTAGTAAATCTAGCAACAAACTACGTGATTTCTATAGTAACAGCACACTAATATTGACTTTTTCTAATAAAAATCACATTTGTTTAAAATAGTCACTTGAATACCTTCTAGGAAGATATATCCACTGATATTTTTTTGATTGGTCAAGAAACGTCAAAATTCTGGATTTTCATTGGTCACTTTTTGACAGATGACAGGTGAATTGAATAGTCAGGGCAGTTTTTAATGAATTTTACATTGTTATAAAGGAACATATGCCTTGTATTGATGAAAAATCATAACAATTACACCAGAATAAATCATTTAAAAACAGATTTCCCAGTACAATAGAATTTGATGAAATAACATTCACACAGTACGTCAATTTATTGTAGCGGTTAAGCTACACAATAGCAAAGCAATGTGTTTATTTAAGTAGCTTCCCAGCAGCCACATAAACAAGGTTAAGCCAACTTCAGCCGTGTTTTTATCAGCACGCATGGTACTTCGGTGTTATCAAATAATTTACTATTACAAAAGCAATTTACAAAATAATAAACCTCACCCGTGGCTATGCATTGGGTAAATTAATTCTCCTGTAGGTTTTGGCTTGTAAAGTCACTATTCATTTTAACTCATTTTGTAAGAGCTAAGGTCCCGCCCCGATTTACCAGTTCGTAATCGGAGCCGACTGAAGATAGATCACAGATCACAGAACAATACCTAAAATAGATTGCAAATTACAACCGCTGTGTCGTGCTACCAACTTAACGGCTACAATTTGCCAGACTACCCGAAAAATAACTATGAACTCCAATGTTGTATAAAACGAGTATAAAAATAACATTTAATTGTGTGTAAGTGTAAGCTAATTAACAAAGAGGATATATACTATCTTTGCTAATTAAGTATGGGCATTAGATAAATTTTTGGACAGTTCATAGCGTATAACCTTAAACGTTGGCAATTACGATATTTATTTAAAAAATAAAGTATAGACAGCGAAAACAGTTTTTGCATATTCAGCGCATACTCTCAACCTTACATTAATGTAGAAACATGTCAAACTTAATGTTTTCAAATGAATGATATACTGGAACTATATGCTTTCGGGGAAATAGATGATTACAGTTTTACTTAACATATTGAAAGAACCACCACGTCTCAGAGCAGATAAATTTGGTCGATTTGATTTGGAATCAATGGATCCACATGATATTAATTTTAATTTTCGTTTTGATAAAAAAAGATTTACATGATTAGTAAATATTCTTGATATTCCAGGTACCTACGGTAACTACCATTAATGGTTATGTTGGTAGTGGAATCGGAGGTTTATGTATTTTGCTTTGAAGACTAGCTTATCCAAACGGATTGTCTGATTTGGAACAACTGTTTGGATTATGTACTCCTTATATATCACTGATAGCAATTCAACTAACAAACATGATTTTTCGGAACGCGGAACATCTTTAAAAAGATTTAATTAATTTGCCTTGGTTGATTCTCGAAAGATTTCAGTATTATTCACAAGCAGTCACAAACAAGCGTGGACTCGTACGCCACTGCTGGGGTTTTATAGATAGCACTGCAAGACTAACTGCAGACCTTCCATACAAAAACAAGAATTTTATTCCGGACACAAAAGACATCATTCCATAAAATAACAGAATGTGTTGTGCTCTGGTGGAATTATTGTTAGTCTGCACGGTCCTTACCCAGGACCGAAGCATGATGCATTTTTAGAGATACCAATTTGTATACACAACTGGAAGAGTGAGAGAAAATTTTTTGTCTGTATGCGTACAGTGGGTATCGCATTCACGAATTACTCATTAGACGAGACACAAATGCACATCTGAATGCAGAATAGCAAAATAGTAAACTGGTTCGCATTTGTAGATTTTCGAAAAAATCAAAAGAAACTTTTACAAGACGTAGCCCACATGTACCAGATTGCAACAATATTGGCAAATTGTTATACAACATCTCAATATTTCGACATTCAGCCACCTTCACTTAAGGCTGGCATTTACACTTGACAATTTCTTGCATTTAGTGCCAACTTATTTCCATTATTTTGAGACCAAGGCTATAGATGGAAACATGATCAATATTTTATATAATTCTTGTATGTCTTAAATATCCATTGCCACAAAGAAATTTTGGAATTTCTCAATATTGATTACTGTTCTGGCTAAAAAACGTTAGAAGTGTTTTCAGTAAATAAATGCTGATAAAATGACGAAATATTGAAAATATTAAAAATTCTCTCTGGCAATGGATAGATACATGATTGATCCATCATAATCAGTATCGAGAATTTTTTTATCTTTTGAATTGATCATAAAATTATGGAAATGGTTTGACAAGAATTGATAAATATTTGGGAAATTGTGAACAATTTAAGGAAAGAATGTAGGCAACACGTCGCGCGCAGATAAGCCGACTACAGAATTCATGCTGAGATAAGCAGGCAGATTATAGTTTTACGAAACTAATACTTCTCTCTATAGTGATACTTAGGTAGTATGGTTTTTTAAATTGTGCGTTTAGGTTTAGTTCAAGCATATAATGGAATAATACGGATGGGGCCACAATTATATATAACAGCAATGAGATAACATGAATAACAAAATAAAATACTTGAGTAAGAAAGAGATGGCCATACGAAAAAGTTATTTTAGTAGGCATGTTTAGTTGACAAATGTCATAATTAAATCAAGCTCAAGCCTTCTCGAATATTTGCTACTATGTTTATCTCTTTCTTACTCAGGCAATACGAGTTATTTTTTTGTTCATGTTATCTCATTGCTGTTATATACCGTGTGTCCACAGGAGTACGCACCATAGAGATAAAATAATGCTAATAGAATATAAATATCAACCAGTACTGTGACCACCGTCCCTTTTCTTGTACCATTTATAACAATATCGTTTCACACAGTAGCGAGTCAGAAGCCAGAAAACAACGTTTTAGCGTGCCGGCGATCACAGCATTAGCCGATATTTTCTATTCTATTAGGTTATCCCTATGGTGCGTCCTCCTGTGGACACACGGTATAATTGTGGCCCCATCGGTATTACACTTTTCAATCAAATTTGAGAAGATTGAGAGTATTGTAAAAAATATATAATATAAAACATAAATAAACGTGTCTTTAAAGAAACTGAACCAAGTAAAATAATGTAGGCGACAAGAAAGTTAAAAATAATTATTTTTGCATTACTGTAACGACGTAGGTAATTCTCAACAACGCATATTTTATGTACCGATGGGGCCACAATTATATATAACAGCAATGAGATAACATGAACAAGAAGATAACACGTATTGCTTGAGTAAGAAAGAGATAAACATAGTAGCAAATATTCGAGAAGACTTGAAGCATAATTTAATTATGACATTTGTCAACTAAACATGCCTACTAAAATAATTTTTTCGTATGGGCATCTCTTTCTTACTCAAGCATTCTATTTTGTTATTCATGTTATCTCATTGCTGTTATATACAGAGAGATTTTTCTTACTACGAACACGGCAGACGATATGTCGAATTTACAAATGCCGAGAAGTTAACTTTGACAGTTCGCGTATTTTGTCAGTAGATAATATCTGCTGTCATTTCTATCTTAAAATCGATAACTACGAAGCAACGGATCAGTGCAAATAGTAAAATGGTATTATCAGGGTCCAACGGTCCGGGAAATTCAAAATTCTTTCACAACATTTGAAAATAGGCGTTCTTTATCGTTATCAACGTTACATGGAGTTATTTCAAACTTTGGAAACTTTGGATGTGTTTCTCCCCATAAGCACAAAAGCCCTAATATTCCCAATGAAGACAGGTAATTAAAAGAGGTTTGTATTACCGCTAATGACTATCCAGACTATTTATTTAAATAAATTGCAGAACTAGTAGATTTAGCTGCGATATTCTTCCCGTTGGCCATTTCAGAAGTATGGAATTTTGTGAAACTGTGACAGATATGCCTAAAACTTCCTCTGAAAAGTCGTTTTCACTACAACTAACGATTTGAAGAACTGCTTTTAAAAATTAAAAGGGTTGTTCAGAGTACTAGCACTAATACGTTTCTATGATCGCTTAGGATATTGTTTAGCGCAAGAAGGCAGGCTCTTTGAACAAGAGCTAATTTAAACTTCTTGAATTTTGTTGTTTGAAATAAAAATTGTTTTATTTGTGTTTGCATCTTTTTTTACTGAGTTAGTTTGTTCGTGGAAGAAATTATTTCTTTCTTCAGAATGCGTTTTACTTTAAGAACTACCTTCTTTTACTGTACTGTTAATCTCTAAAAATCCTGTTTTTCAACTCTAAATTTATCACCTGAATTAATCACAGAATAACAGTACCTCATACATTCTATCTGTGATATAATAATTAATTTTAAAAAATTACACTAGGCGTCTGCGTTGAACAATTACTTAAACAATCAACGCCGACGACCCGTCGATTAATATCAGAGTACCTTAGACCGACTATCCATCTGTCTTGGCGTATTTTTAGGCAATCGTAAATTCACCTTGATTTACTCGTGTTCGCAGTTCATGAATTTTCACTGTATAATTGTGGCCCCATTGGTATATTACGCGTTTCATCGATTGATGATTTTTTGCAAATAATAAATAGTGATTGGACGTTGCTAGTATGAGTTACATTTTAAATGTATGTGTTACCAAATATAGTATAACGAATTAAACGTTCGTTAAATAATATTTTATTCGACTGTTTGAAGTAAAGAGTCTTTAATCATAATTTTTTAGCGTCCGAATATTAGTAGTTCTCCTTTTCGGCCTATGACGAAAAGTTAAGTAACCTAGCAACCACGACAAAAATTTATACTGTACTGAAAAGGTTACCTTTTCTTCTAAATATCCGAAACAAAAAACATCACTTTTTGACATAATCGAATAAAAATGTATTTTCCGCACAATAAACAAATAAAATGTATACTATATATTACAATATATAAACAATATTTTACAATATAAATGAAGTTGTGTTTAACAATTTTTAGAATTAGTAAAGAAATATAGTTTCAGAATAAGTAATTTAAAATGTAAAAATTAATTATTTTGAAAGTAGGTAAATACAGATCATAAATCACCAAACTGAAAATAACACAAATATCTATAGACATATCGGTAAACCGCAAAATTTTCAAAAATACTTCTTACGCAATTCTTGACCTCTAACTTTACGGGGATCGATTAATTCAGGCAAAAGTGCACTTTTGTAAAAAGAGACAAGTTTGGGAACTCGGCTGTCCCAGAAATTTTCATCCTTGTATATAATTTGATAAAACAAGTCTTTTGGCGTCCATACAACAAAATAACATTTGTTTTTATTTGCGATGTTCAATTGACCTTGTACTTGGTGCATATAATTGTCATTATTCTTTAATTGAAGACCACCGCTGTCATCAAATGTCAAAAATTTTATAACACCATTTTCAGTTGCTTCTTTCGGTGTTGACATTCTTGAATTATAAGGGCATTTTACTTCAATGATGGCGTCATCACCTACTAATCCATCAGGAGATGCAGCTAAAAATGGATATTTTGGGTCTACAAATAGGCCATAACTTGTTACTTCTAATACAGAAATTTCTTGAAATTGGGTAATTGCTCGGCTTTCGTTTTGTATGCCGTAGTGAGTTGCCAAAGATCCAAAAAATTCTTGATATAGAAGAGCCTTTACCGTGTTCGCTGTGAAGTGGTTTTCTTTAGTTTTGCAACTTTACCAAAATTGGATGCAGTTAATCTTTTGACCCTCATCGTCTTCCATAAAGAATTATTCATTTGTCTTACAGTTAATTTTTGTATTTCTGCTGGGTCTTCATTTTTCAATTGCTCAAGGAATGTTGCTTCTTTTTCTAAATACGTCGCAGTCTCCATATCTTCAACATTGGCATTTTCTCCGTAATCACCATCATCATCTACAACATGGAATAACTTTTTTGGTCTCGTTCCTTGAGTTTTTGCACGTCGTTTGTAGTTCAAATTTCGAATTTTTGTTTCGCAATAGGATTTTGCATACTTTCCTGGACTACATGTCGCTAATAATTTCTGCACTTTATAATTTAATTCCCCGCTATTGTTGAAAGAAGTAACTGCAGCTCCACATTGTGCTGTATAAGACCCTCTTTGCGAATAATTAATTCTTTTTCCTGCCACATATTTTGCAACAACGGAGTTGAACGTTTCAACAATATTAGTGTCGACATCTTCTATCAAGCTGTTCGCGTGCATGGCTACCCTATTAACCGCATTGACAATATCTTCATGAATGGGACTTGACGTCGGGGTATATGTTTTTTTCATTTTCTTTTGAACCGTTACAAAAATAGTCCGCACAATCATTGTGTTCACCAAAAATGTGTTTATAACCGTTTAAGATGTCGGATTTGGGTAGAGATTTTTTCTTTTGTAGGAATCGGTTGATTTTTCCTGTACTCGACTGCTTTAGTCACGCCATAACGAAAACGTAGCTGACTTTTTAATAAGTGTGATTTAATCAATGGAGACAATTTTGGTTTTTTAGCTGCTTCTCTTACTAGTTTTCCGTAAATTAAACCATGCATATCAATAGATTTTTTGAAGCCCTCTACGATTATTACTGTTATTTTTTTTCAGCTATTTCAGTCGTTTAATTAATTTACATTATAAGTGAAGTTGTGTGTAACAAGTTTTAGAATTAGTAAAAATATAGCTTTAGTGTCATTTAAAATGTAGAAATTAAATTATTTAAGTAGGTAAATACATGTCATAAAGCACCTTTAAAATATTCTAGTTAATAAGTAACAATATAAAACAAATAAGTACAGATAAAATAGAAAACATACAAAACTGAAACAATTACTAACAAAAATATGTAATATCGGTAAACCGCACAATTTTCAAATATATATCTGACGCAATTCCTGGCCTCTACGGGAATCGATTAATTCAGGCAAAAGTGCATTTTTTACAAAAAGTGATACGTTTGGGAACTTGGCTTTCCCAGAAATGTTCATCCATGTATTGTTATGATACATGAGGCAGTGTAATCAATTTCAATAAAGAAATATTTAAAACGAATACGCTTGGAAGATTGATATAATTAAATCTTGATGGGTGTTAAATTTTAAACATTATTAATAAATTTAATTGAGACAATGAGAAAGGAGATTTTGATATTAATTGAATATTTTAATGTAATAGTTACAGAAAATTTTAATCAAATACAAGCCAAGGTAACGATTGACAAATGTGTTATAACGATAATGTGAATTATTAAGTTGTAATAATAGATGATTTAAAATATGGTAGGGTGCAGTAAGAATTGTATCCAACAAGAATCTACAAATACAGCAAAATGTTTGAAACCTATCGTACAATTAATAAAGTATTATTTATTATACGAGACAGTAAATAGCAATTAGCGTATATATGTTTACTTTCACTAAGTAAATATGATATGCCCTAATTACTAATTAATATACATACATATCGGTATCTATTTTATAATACCAATATTTATTGCTAATTTAGTCATTTCCGATCGTTACACTATTTAAAAACTAATTAAATATTCATTTAGACAAGAAAATATGTAACTACATATTGGAATTACATAAATGAATTGTATAAGAGTCCGAAGGCAATGCAATATTTAAAATGTGCAGCAGAATTCCAACCCCATCGATTTGGTATTTAGTACCAAGAAACATTTTAATCCGCTTGACTTTCCAATTCTTAATCTTTCTCGAGTCTCGAGTCATACACAAACAATTAGTCTACTTTTAGTAGTTATGCAACTTTTCATACATCAAATAGAATTTTATTTTAGGTAAATGCCAGTCTTAAAGAGTACATATTTAGGTGCGTACATAATAAAATCTTTAATTTAATTTTTTAATTAATTAATTTATCATACAGCTTTAGCAATTACAAGAAATATCTAGTAAAATGATTGTTATTCTTTATGACCTAAAATTTGAAACAATAAAGAAGCCAACCTGCGATCGATTGCTAATAATAATCAATGGTAGTATAATCGCAGATCAACCCCCTTATCATTTATACACCACGGTAGCTCTGAAAGGTTTGTACTTACCGCAATGGCCTAGCTAACTCAATCTCGGCGGCCTTGGGTTGCAGATCCTTATCATCAGCCGTACTACTGCAAGCTCTTTTAATAAATAAACAGGGCGCCAGAAATCACAGATTTCGAGAAGTAAATGAAGTCATAGCAAACAATTAAGTTTATTTAATTAACAATTCATAGTTGCCTTGCAACATCAGTATTAAATCCTTAAATTGATTGTCAATTTATTAAAATGTCTGAATACAGTATTTTACTTATGCTGAAAATGCAGCACGCACGGCAAAAAATATATGAACCTCTTTTGGGCTCTTGGATTGAATGTGACCACAACTCAATAAAGGAGTAAGCTTACCACTGTCATATGTTTTCACCGTTATCTCGGTAATGATAGTAAAATGGCGTGAGGGCACTTTTTACAAAAATTACTTAATAAGTATTCAAATGAGCATTTTGTAATAGATTAAATTTGTGAATCGTAAATTTGTGAACAATTAATACATTGCATTTTATAATAGATTAAATTTGTAAATCGTAGATTTGTGAACAATTAACGTTTTAACGTAGATTACATTTGTAAATTGTAAATTGGTTAGTTGTGGTGAAGCGCCGATGGAATCAATTCAGCCAAAAATTTGTGGGAGGACGGGGTTATCAACAAACGTTGAAATAAGACTAACCTGGATTGTGACAAAAAACGTCGCATGCAGGCGCTGAATTGGTCCAAGATTATCCTAGCGTTCCATGCCAACAGCAGCACCGACCTCGCGGCCGAAATTGATAATGGAACGGACGGTCCTCGTTACGAACTGGCAAGCTCAAAATGACATTCTAGAAAGGAGTTGCGGGCCCAAGTTATTAATTACGGTGTCAATTATGACATCAAACGTGGCGTCGATCAGGAGACCCAAATAAGAGGTCGTTTAAAAACGGCGTTTAAGAGCTAATAAGAAAAGGGAAATTACTAAACTTGAATATCAAACAAAGTAGTGCAAACATACCTGATTTCAGTCATCAGCCCACAAACAAAATTAAATAATTGAGGTGCAATATAGCACACAAGATGCCTTCTTGGAACAAGTTGCTCCAACCAAAAGCGAAAGTTAAATGAAATCGCGGACGGAAAAAGACCGCTGCGGCTGGCGCATAATGATAAGAAATTATTTGGGAAAAACCGAAGCTCGCGCGAAGCAAGTTTGGTATCATATGAAATACAGCAAATCATAACTCGAGTGAACATATACAGGCTGGCCCGGAATAGATGAATAATTGACGAAACAAATAGCCGGAGCTAAAGATTTGTTTCACTCCCCACGGCCAAGAGAAATACCTGAGGTATAACTATACTAAAGCAATTGAAATTAGTCATGTAGGAGACCAAGGAATTGGATAGTGAGCTCGATGATGCCACCAAACGCCCTAGAAAATCCTCATTCGAGAGAAAAAAACTCTGACATCCCAAAAGCTACCACTCTAGATAATAGACGTTCTGTCTAAAACGGACAGAAGCCTACGAAAACTGCTAAACACAGCAAAATCTGGCATCACATGGGACAGTCCACCAAAACTACAAATATCCGAAAAACTCGAACCGCATCATCAACATTCACCTCAAATCTAAGATCACCCACAGCAAAAAAAGTATGAAAGTGAAAAATTATTAAAAAATGAAATGCAAGCAATAAAAGCAATAGAAAAATCGGTTATGATGACCTGACGATGACTATTAGAAGATATCTCGTGAAGCGAGAAAAGTTCGGGTGAAACCCAGGTCAAAAGGCCCTAAAAACCAAATACACCCACCCCGAATTTGAGTAGAGACCCCCAGAAGCCGGAGGGAACGACCGCACCACCACCAAACCCAGCTCGGGCATTCAGCCAGTCGTTGCAGCCAGATGAAAAAGCGCGCCGGTGACGGACTGAATGTAACTCCCTCACCGAGTCTGATGGCAACCCAATCGCTCGCCCCGACCCCCAGAAATCTCCACAAGACCGAAAGAAATCCGCCCCCAAAAACCATAAAAACCCAAGCATGAACTCATGCATACCACAAATCCTAAAGGCCACTAAAGAACCTAATAATGTCGACCTGATGCTTTGGAAATATCTCGTAAAGCGAGATGCGGAAAGGAAATAAAAAAAAATTTAATGGAAAGGTTTCCCTAAAAGAGACCGACCCTGCATGCCCAACCAACCACCCTAAGTAAATCGTGCAGGTCTAGAAACTTTTTAAGGCTAATTCCATCGTCAGAAAGACACACTTCGAAAAAGTAAAGAAGACTCACGCATTCATCACGAAAGCAACTCACCTAAACACTTGCTTTACTATCAACAAAAGACTCAAGAAGAGTTCGACAAAAGGTCCAATCGCTATCTATAAGGAAGCGAGGAAATCCGTCACTCAAAAGGGTTTCACCTAATATAATCTAATGATAGGGAAAAGTACCATCAAATCGGTAATTGGGTAATCGCTCAAGGTGCTTAACTAGCACTCAAAAGCAAAAAATATACGGCTTAAAGAAGCACGCAATAAACAATGATCATAATAATAGATATTGGTTATCAAGTCGAAAAGAGTGAGAATAATGTTGATAGTATAATACTATCCGTAGAGTGAATAGGCGATATAAGCTAAACATGCACATACATCATCATACATACAATCACGTACATACAATCAGGCACACCAAAATTCACTTCTGCACTTGTCCTCCAAAGTAGGGTTTTAAATCTTTAATATGCCAAACTCCAACGTTCCTATCGTCGGGGACGGTCACTAACTGATAGGTAAGTGGACCGGTAACTTTTTTTACTCTGAATTTGACATATTTAGGAGCCAATTTCTGATTGAAGGATTTAGAGGCGTCTGATAAGACGTAGTTTCTTTTCCAAACCAAATCATTGACATTAAATTTTAATGGACGCTTACGCAAGTTATAGTGCTTGGAATTGCGTTGGTGGGAATTATTGAGGCGTTTAACAACGTCTTGATAAAGTTCAGAAAGCTGGTTAACGTCTGAAGCCAGGTCTTCACGAGTTTCCAAAGATAATTCTTCTTCTTGGAAGTTCTTAAGACGACCGTAATAAGTCCCAGAAACTGGTACAGTCCTCCCAAAATTTAAGATAGAAGGGGTTAACCCGTCACCTCATGAACGGCGTTACGCAAAGCGTGTGCAACTTGATAAATATGTTCATCCCATGAACGATGATTATCCGAAACATAAGAGCGAAGAGCAGTACCGATAACTCGGTTAACTCTCTCGACAAAATTGACTCGAGGATGGTAAGAAGCATTATACCAAACTTGTTGAACTTGGTATTGTTTCATCAAGGCTTTAAATTGGGAACTTATAAATTGTGGTCCGTTATCAACCATACATATTTGAGGAACACCAAAAATGAGGAAGACTTCGTTCTCCAAAAACTTGGCTACTGCTTTAGCAGTGGCAGCGCGAACAGCTTTAACTAGGGTAAACTTAGTTAGCCAATCACATACAACTATGATAGAAGTGTTACCAGTTTTCGTGCGAGGTAAAGGACCCATTATGTCAATTGACAAACATTGAAAAGGGTATAAAATATTCTTATTTTGGCCCATTAAACCAGGTCTAGCAAGTTGACTAACTTTACTCGCAGCACAAGTTTCACAATGGCGTATGTAACGGATGACATCGGCACGCATTTTAGGCCAGTAATATTGCTCGGAGATCTTACAAAAGGTTTTATAACCACCCAAGTGAGCAGATGTGGGACTGTCATGAAAGAGTTTGTAAATTTCAGTTCGCCGAGAACGGGGCATAACCTGTTTCCATTCCACTAAGTTGCTAACGATGGCATGACGGTTGGGAACATACTTAAAAAGTCGGTGATTTTCAATTCGCCAAGTAGGAAATTGATTAGGACTTTGGCTAACACGTTCAAGCATTTTTAAGTACCAAGAGTCTAAGTCACCATCAACAAGTTCTAGAGCGGAAACCTGAATAGGAGCTCGCGATAAAGCATCGGGAACTACATTATGTTTGCCCTGTCGGTGTCGAATTGTAAAATCGTATTGCGACAGACGAACACTCCAACGGGCTAAACGGCCAGTGGGGTCATTCATATTGGTAAGCCACAATAAGGAATAGTGGTCAGTTAACACAGTGAAATGTGTACCTTCGATATACGGTCTAAATTTCTCAATGCCAAAGATGACATCTAAACACTCTCTCTCTGTGACAGAATAATTGCGTTCGGCCTTGTTAACGGTACGTGAAGCATAAGCAATAACTTTTTCCTCATCGTCAATATTTTGTGTAAGGACACAACCGAGGCCAAAATTAGAGGCGTTGTAACGTGAACGGTAGTGAAAAATTTGGACTACTCAAAACAGGAGCGGAGGTCAAACAAAATTTAATTTGATTAAAGGATTTAAGAGCATCATCAGTCCAATGCACGCGCTGCTTTTTAATACGACCTTTAATTAGGTCCGAAATAGGAGCAGTAATAGTGGCAAAATTTGGGACGAAGCGACGATACCAAGAAGCTAAGCCAATAAAGCGTTTGACTTCGGTCACCGTATTTGGTTGAGGGTATTTAGTGATAGCCAAAATTTTGTCAGGGTCCGTGCGTAAACCATTTTTGTCGACGACAAAGCCGAGGTACGTAAGACTGGGACGGCAAAATTGACATTTGTCGATATTGACAGTTAAGTTGGCGTCTTTAAGACGAGTGCAAACTTGCTCTAAGGTGTCCAAGTGTTCTTTAAAGGTTCCAGATGCCATAACAATATCGTCTAAATACACGAAGATGTTTTCACCCAATAGCGGACCAAAAATGCTATCCATGAGACGTTGTTGACTGGCAGCTGCGTTCGCGATACCAAACGGAACGGCAGTAAACTCGAACAAACCACGTCCAGGAACTGTAAACGCTGTTTTTTCACACGAATCAGGATGTAGATGAATTTGGTGAAAGGCTTGTTTAAGATCGATGGACGTAAGATAACGTGCATCGCGCAATTTATCAAGAATGCTATTTAAATAGGGTAAAGGATAAGCATCCTTCTTGGTAACCGAATTTAATTTTCGACCGTCGAAACAAAGTCGATAAGAACCATCTTTCTTTTTGACTAAAACCATTGGAGAACTCCAAGGAGATTTCGAGGGACGAATAATACCCATCCCTAACAAGCGATCAAGTTCGTGGTCGGCATGGACTTGCATAGCAGGAGACAAAGGGTAGTATCTGTGCTTAATAGGAGATGCTTCACCCGTATCAATAGTGTGTACGACTAAATTAGTTAAGCCTAAGGTAGGACCAGAAATTTCAGCAAACTTCCCAACAACTTGGTCTAGAAGAAGTTTTTGTTGAACTGACAAATCAACTACGCCACAAATAGTCTGCAGCGAAAAAGTTTCAGCCACATCGAAGCGCCCAGCGACAAAATCAGTCTTTGCTCCAAAAGCGTAGCAAAAGTCAACACCTAAAATTAGTGTAGACGGAATTGAGTCACAAATAACCGCATCGATGGACCTAGTAATACCATCAATGGTAATGGGTAAGGCAACAGTATCTAAATTATTTTGTAGCTGACCGTCAGAAGTAGTCAAGGTAAGCGGAGACTTATTGTTACACAATTTGACATCATGTCTCTGAAGTAAATATAGACCGTTGCGCCCAATTAAAGTTTGATTGGCCCCTGTATCGCAAAGAGCGCGAATAGGTTCGCCATTAATATAAATAGTTAAATAAGGACGGTTGTCAGAAAGTTGTTTAGTAAAGGTGGCTGAAGTATTACAAGTCATACGGCAAAATTCATTCACAGTCCGTAACCAAGATTCCCAAGATAAAGTATCAGCCTTAGGACCGATTCTACAATGCAAGTATATACCTAGAGTAAGCTATCCGAAGTGTAATTGTCATAGTTTCCTTTGTTACAGCAATCGTTTCTAGGGTATTTATTCCCCGGATAACATTATCCTTGGTTTGTAGAACCGGCCCTTAGTATAATAGAGATAAGGAATAGATCGGCTGTGATACCTACCCTTTACTTTGCGTTTTTTGGATGGCATTTAGGGCACGTGGCAAAATAACTATTTGCATGTCCCCAAATATAACAAAAAATAGTCTTATCTGCTGAGCAAGTATGGAAAGTATGGCCTAATTTACGGCAGTTCCAACAAATGGTCGTACTTTTCGCACGGTTAGTTCTAGGACCAGGATGTTTAGTTGTCATTTGTGCGGTCTGTGTCACAGGTTTTTTAGGAGTAGGCTGGTAAGCCAAGTCGGGTCCAAGTTGCAAGGATGAAGCAGCAGCAGGATTGCGATATTTAGTATTCTGTATCTTAACGTCTTCCAGCTTTTTACACAGAAATGCAAGTTGTTCAATATCGTGGACTACTGTTAAAGATAATTGAGTAGCGTAAAAAGGTTGCAAGTTTTTCATAATATGCTTAAGTTGAATTGATTCAGATGGTTTAATGAGTAAACGATCAAATAAATTGAGCAGCACAGCAATAAAAAGTGAGGGTTTTTCATCGGCCCCCTGCTTGAGTTTCCTAATCTCGTCCCATAATTCTTCATCAAAATCAGTAGGCAAAAAATCAGATCGCAACCTAGCTACTAATTCGTGCCAGTTTGAAACCCGGTGATGCATAGCACGGTACCATACTAACCCACGACCCGAGAAAAGGTCAACAGCACTAGAAAATAATTGGTCGTACGAAATGTTACGCGCTACTCTAAGTTCTTCGACACGTTGTAGGAAAGAATTTACCCCCATAGTAGTCGTGTCTCCATTAAATGATAAACCCCATTTGCATACCGGTACAGAAACTAAACCTACACGTCTAGGAAGAGACGTCGTAGAGTAATTAATGTGGTCTAATTCAGTTCGCAAATTAGCAGTAGCTGACATACTAGGCTGTTGTGTAAAAGGAGGGTACGGATGAACGTGCTCATCAGAAAAAGATACCCTAGGTCGTTGGAATGTAGATGAAGCTAACCCAGCTGCTTCAATTATATTAGGGTTGTCAACAATATTATCTGCCATAGGTTCAATAGGGTCAGAGTTAGGTGGAGCTACTGTATTAACAGAATCGACAAAATTAATGGTAGTGGCATCAAGATTTGAGGGCAAGGGATCTACTTGTAATTGCGAATCGTCATGCTCATTACCTAGTGACTGTAATAAATCTAAGCATTGACTAGTAAGGGTAGCATGCTCCTGCTCTAATTTAGAAGAGGGTTGTAGCCTGGTTAGTCGTGAATACAAATGCGTCAGCCGCGTATCAAGCCGAGCAAATTCAGAATTAGAAGGTGCCCCAGAGAAAGCAGTAACTAACACCGAAAGTTCAGTTAGTTTGCCTTTACAAGCATCAAGTTCGAATTGTACATCAAAGGGTGCTACTAATTGATAAGCGCTAAGCAACGTAGGGTCAGCCTTTTCTAACAATAGTTTCGCACGCAAAGTCCTACGACGTTGGTCGACGTTCATACTTTCCACCGTGTCCCTATCAAAGCCTCTGAACAGTAGTTCATAGAGTAACTCATCAACACGAAGTGCGTTGACATTCATTTTGAATAAATAATTTGGTCAAAATAGTCAAAATATTTAAGAATTGCAGGTTGCACAGCTGATGTGATACCAAAATCGAGCCCCACACGTTTGGCGTCAGTGAAACAATAAAGAAGCCAACCTGCGATCGATTACTAATAATAATCAATGTTAGTATAATCGCAGATCAACCCCCTTATCATTTATACACCACGGTAGCTCTGAAAGGTTTGTACTTACCGCAATGGCCTAGCTAACTCAGTCTCGGCGGCCAAGCTCTTTTAATAAAAAATCAGGGCGCCAGAAATCACAGATTTCGAGAAGTAAATAGTCATAGCAAACAATTAAGTTTATTTAATTAACAATTCATAGTTGCCTTGCAACATCAGTATTAAATCCTTAAAATCCAGTATTTTACTTATGCTGAAAATGCAGCACGCACGGCAAAAAATATATGAACCTCTTTTGAGCTCTTGGTTTGAATGTGACCACAACTCAATGAAGGAGTAAGCTTACCACTGTCATATGTTTTAACCGTTATCTCGGTAATGATAGTAAAATGGCGTGAGGGCACTTTTTACAAAAATTACTTAATAAGTATTCAAATGAGCATTTTGTAATAGATTAAATTTGTGAATCGTAAATTTGTGAACAATTAATACATTGCATTTTATAATAGATTAAATTTGTAAATCGTAGATTTGTGAACAATTAATACATTGCGTTTTAACGTAGATTACATTTGTAAATTGTAAATTGGTTAGTTGTGGTGAAGCGCCGATGGAATCAATTTAGCCAAAAATTCGTAGGAGGACGGGGTTATCAACAAACGTTGAAATAAGACTAACCTGGATTGTGACAAAAAACGTCGCATGCAGGCGCTGAATTGGTCCAAGATTATCTTAGCGTTCCATGCCAACAGCAGCACCGACCTCGCGGCCGAAATTGATAATGGAACGGACGGTCATCGTTACGAACTGGCAAGCTCAAAATGACATTCCAGAAAGGAGTTGCGGGCCCAAGTTATTAATTACGGTGTCAATTATGACATCAAACGTGGCGTCGATCAGGAGACCCAAATAAGAAGTCGTTTAAAAACGGCGTTTAAGAGCTAATAAGAAAAGAGAAATTACTAAACTTGAATATCAAACAAAGTAGCGCAAACATACCTGATTTCAGTCATCAGCCCACAAACAAAATTAAATAATTGAGGTGCAATATAGCACACAAGATGCCTTCTTGGAACGAGTTGCTCCAACCAAAAGCGAAAGTTAAATGAAATCGCGGACGGAAAAAGACCGCTGCGGCTGGCGCATAATGATAAGGAATTATTTGGGGAAAACCGAAATCAGAGAGCTCGCGCGAAGCAAGTTTGGTATCATTTGAAATACAGCAAATCATAACTCGAGTGAACATATACAGGCTGGCCCGGAATAGATGAATAATTGACGAAACAAATAGCCGGAGCTAAAGATTTGTTTCAAATTGTATGCAACAGTGTTTCTATAATATTGTGTTGATGCTCTTGCTGCAACAGACGCTAGTAATTCATTTCTCTGTTTCTTATTTCTTTATTGTGCTCAAATTTCTCTCGTTGTGGTTGTACGCGTTTCTCCTCTAGGCTTAGTTTTTGTTCTTCAAGTGCTATCTCATTTTCCTTTAATTTTAATGTATTTGCATTTTTTCGCGAATAAATTCGAGGGTATTGTTTGACTAGATGATGTAGGTGTGCTTGTTATGTTATGTTATAATATCCTTGCAAGCGTAGGCGGTTTTCTGTTTCAGTGTTACAAGAAGTTCGAAATTAGTGTCACAGGTTTCTATACCTATCTGGCACGCAAGCTCCGAAATTTCTGGCTGAAGTATTTGTGGGATTTGTGACGAAGAGGAAGGCGCTCACCTGCTGGTGATGAGATACTAACTGCAGCGTTTGTAGTTCTAGGGTTTCTTGTTGTTTTTCACTGTACTGTTTTTCTGTTCTTAATCTATTTTTTATTATTATTATTATTATGTAAAGAACTTTAATACTCGTATATTACATATATACACGCAGATGTAAATATATGAATATTTACTGTTTACTTTCCTCGTCTAAAAGACGAAGGAAGTATTGTAATCGCTAAAAAATCACCTTCTGAGATTTCTCCAGATCTTGAAGTTTCAGGTCCTTAGATGATAAAAAACATGTTTTCTCAATTCCGTCAATCTTTCCGTCTCTCTTTGTTTGTTTGTCTGTCTGTTAGTGATGTCGCTCTAAAACTATTTGTTGAAGGGTAACGTGAGCACCTTAAAAATAATATTCTGTCTGTTTTTGCTTGAACTCAAGAATTATTGATTAAATAAAAGTAATATTTTGCACACAGCTCAGGTTTTCCCCCTTGAAAAAACTAGACATCTTTCGGACTGAACAGATACAGGGTTATCACCTTTAAAATATTAATGTGTGCTTTTTCTTTGATATTTTCAAAACCACTTGCGAGGGAAGTTCCGAGTAAAGCCCTGTGCTGATTTTTGCCTAATGCTTTTTTTGTCTCTGGATTTTTGCGTTTACCATTCCAAACATTGCTATACACAATACTTCTTCTTCTTCTTCTTCTTCTGAATATAGGCGTTTCAGAGTCCCTAGATGACGAAAAACAGGTTTTCTCAATTTCGTCTGTCTGTTTGTTGGCGGTGTAACTCAAAAAGTATTTATTGGAGGAAGACGGTATTTTGCATGCGGTTTATATGTCTACATGGCATGAAACCGCGAAAATTTCGGACAAATATATATAGGGAGAGCACCTTGCAAATATGTAATTTTGTTTATTTTTGCTTTAACTGAGAAATAGATACAAGTTATAATTTGCACATAGATCAAGCTTTACACTTGATAAAAATGGAACCCAACAATTTATATTTCTTTACTTGTTGTTTGAATTATTTATTTATTTAGATTTACATACAGGGCAATGTAGTAGAGTAAAAAAGTTTCAACAATAAGTCCGTTCTGTTAAATACAAGCGCGCATCGCAAAGCCAAGGCAGGCCCTCGATGGGTCTGTGGATGCGACGCCGATTTAAATCGAATTACCAAGTATTTTCTTTTATTGTCTCAGTATTATTAACAACGTGTAGATAGTTTTACCCTTATGTTCTTTTGATTTTTAAAATTGTTTAGTGTCAGCACGTTCACTTGCGTGAGAAGTTATGAGTAAAGTCCTTTAAACAGATTTTTTTTTATGTTTACCTTATCGTTTCTCTGGTATACTTTCAAAAGATGGTCTGTATGCTTAGTCAAACAACGCATTATAACATTTTTGTTACATGAACCAATTTCAAAATTCTTTTAATATACTTGGCGCAGCGAACAAATAGAGTGGCTTATGCTGACTGGATCAGTATGTTAATTATAATTACGAAAGGATCAGAGATGGCGGTTCTTATAACTAGAACTAGTTTCAATTGGCATTAAATATTTTTTGAGTTTATGATACAAATAGAAACTTTGAGATTAGAATAAAATAGATGATTTATAAAATCTGTAAAAGGCTTTACCTAGAAATACCTTAGCAAGTTGACGTTGTGACACTAAATAATTTTAAAAATCAAAGCACTAGGTGTAAAAATATCTTAACGTTCCTGATAATACTGAAACAATATTTCGCAATACGAATTATCACTTTTCAAATAAAAACATTACCGGCGATGGGATTCGCACGTCAGACCCTGTGAATGCGAACTGAACGCTGGACCCACGTCGCCACATGTTACCGTCCCTAACTTTGCAATGCAGCGTCATTAAAGGCACCGCTCTTATTCGATGCCACTCTTCGTCTCTTTTTAAATTTATCCCGTATATGTTGGGTCGCAATTTCGTCAAGGGTAAAGCCTGAACTATGTACAAATTATTACTTTTATCTCTTTCTCAGTTAATGCAAAAGTAAACAAAATCTTATATTTGTAAGGTGCTCACCCTGTATATAGTGTAAAATATGCCCTTTTCGACAAGGGTAAAAACCTGAGCTATTTGCAAAATATTACTTTTATTTAACAAATCATTCTTGAGTTAAAGCAAAAATAGGTAGAATTCTATTCGTTAAGGTGCTCAGAATGTATTTATTTTATCAAAATGCTCTCGGTTTCATGCCAAAAGGCATAAAATCCGCATGCAAAATATTATCGTCTTCCAACAAATAGTTTTTCAGTTACACCGGCAACAGACAGACAGACGAAATTGAGAAAATCTATTTTTCGTCATCTAGGGACCCTGAAACGTGAAGATCTGAAGAAATCTCAAAAGGTGATTTTTTAGCGATTACAATACTACCTTCACCTTTTAGACGAGGGAAGTAAAAAGGTTTTAGAATGGTCTATCTCCATCCCATTACGAAACGAATTTTGGATACTATGCCACAGCCAATAATGATATTTATCAAGAGCCAGACCACATGCCTACATATTACAAGTGCACAAATGTCAAACTTTCTAAGTTGGCCGAAGTCTCTATTTGTATCATAACATCCAAAAATTATTTAATTTCAGTTGAATTTAGGTCTAATTTTAATGGCTGCCATCTCTGATTATTTAGTAATTATTAAAATACTGATCCAGTTAGCTTTGTAAGATGTCATTGGGGTTGCATAAGCTACTCTATTTGTTCGCTGCTCCAAGTATAGCTAAATCGTCATCGCTTCTAAAACGTAGCCATTTATTCAACGTTATTTGCCAAGTCGATTATTTTTGACGTTATAAATATTAGGGAGTTTTTGCAATTGCGTTCCGCTAAAATAGAAGCCCGCTAAAGCTTATGTTACCTAGCAACGTCAACGATGCAGCCAATCAAAATCAAATATTTCGATTTTAGCGTAACGCTATCGTAACGCTAATTTAACGTGAGGGTGTGCAAAAACTCCCTATATTATCATGGATTCGCTAACTCTAAACGCTCGCTACCCGGATAAACTTAAGTTAAAAACGACTTAAGATTATGTAGGCAACTTGCTTCATTGGAGTGGTAGGTGTGTTATAACCCCACAAATCGTTTAAAAATTTACTACTCTGTGACACTGTTAGTTTAAACAAGGTTTAAACAGGGAAAATCTCACGTGGTATTTTATGTAAATATATTTCATTATGATCAATATTAAATCGAAAGTTGAAATATGCTTGAATCCAAACTTTTCGCTTTACTAATAATTTATAAAAAGTAATACTAGCACAATAATGTTATATTTTATAATAATAATATCAAAGGTCGCTTATTCGATACGTTTTACAAAATAATTGAATTAAGGCGAGGTTCAGCAAAGCTGTTCTTACACTTAACCTTCTCGACATAACTGTAAACGACACCATTATAATAAAGAACTAATTCGTGTTACACATTTAGTACATATGAACATATGAGTGAAATGTCGCAGACAACAATATTGTGTAGAAGCCCAATGCTTTAGCAACTCGCTTTAATAATTGAAAAACTATTAAAAATGAAACAAAATTCATATATGTTAATTTTCTTTCGTATAGCTGATACTGAGAGCAAAGAACCTACCTTGTTACGATTACTTTCAAAGTAAGCTAATACGTAATTTAGTAATCATCTTCTGTAAGTGCTTGCGCAAAGCTTGCCGCTGCGATAAAATAATTTTATGTACGATAGATCAATATAATAAGCGTTTTTCGACCTCATTTTCAGGCGTAAAGCTAGTCTTTTTCTCCCTCGGGCGATAAATATCTTTTTCTCTAGCTAAATGACGTCACCGGCCGTACAAAAATTTTATTATCTACAAACACGTATTAACGAAAACTGTACCTAGTTACAAAAGTACTATTCAGCTTAAATAATTGTAAGAATTGTCCAGTTTGTATTTCACTATGTTTTATATAAACTTTATTAGCCTTTTTAAAATTTCAATCGTACATAAGGTTTTGTATGTACCTCAGGCGTAACCAACGCCTTTGGCCGTTGTTGTGTTATAGCTCTCGGTGTTCCGCACCTCGTTCTATAAATTTCACGCCGCTGGCCAATAACGTCGTTTTTCGCCTTTGATACACAAATAACTATTATTAAATACCTTTCAATAAACGCCCCACAACTATAGCGATTTTAACAATCGCAATATCAATATTACACGCAAGTGATCTTTTGATAACCATAACTCAACTAGCGAGTTTTTTTGTTTACTCAATAATGTTTAAAGCAAACTGTGTTCTGATGTCACCTGGCAACGGAAAAGGCTAAAAACAGTAGTATGATTTCAAACAAAAATTCTGATGCCTGTTCTGAGTTTATTGAGAGGTGTGGATAAAATGTTGCACTTCAAGCGTAGAGTTAGGAGATATTACCCACATGAAAAAATTAGCCCAAACGTTCCTTGAAAGTAGTTCAGGTAAAGAGGCACAGAAAGGTATAAAACGAATGCACCCAGGCTGCTAAAACACTTCGATCCAGTGACAGCTCTAGCTGGAAGAGCCGCTAGCTTCTAGGCCCCCTGCTTGCCAAAGCCGCTAGCATGAGACTTAAATCTGCCCGAAGAAGCCGTTTGAAAGCGTAAAACACTTGAGTCCCTAGAACCACCTAAAAAACCTTTTAAGGACATTCGACCTGGAACCCCAAATCTCCTAACATATTTTTGTGGCTTGTTGATTTCCAACACCTTCAAATATTGCTTTGCAACCGTTTTCCAGGACGTGTCTGTGGCTTGTTGGTGCAGCACCTGATCATGACCCCCATAACAGCCCTCAAACTAAACATCGTGATAAGTTGGATCCAGCACCTGAGATTTAGTTAACCTTCTCTGCGTTGGTATGGATCAGTACGCCATTAATATGCTCCCAGAGAAGCTGCAGCAAACATTAAAATTTTTGCGTGATAAGGATCCACTAGATCAATATTAATTAAGAGCACGACCTACCGTACAAAGACACTTTCATATCTCACGGAGAGGACCCTAGACAACACCAGAACAAATTACAGCTTTTGCTTCGATCTGCAGATTAGCCGCAAGTCCCGGCGAACCGCTTTTCTGGAGCTCGGGCTTTAACAAGATAAAAGTTCAGCACATTGCGGTGCTTCAGGTGTCATAAAAATAACCCCAGACACGTCCAGTACCACGAGGAGCACGTCAACTACGGCTGTTTGCTGAAATTTCGCAATATCAGTTGACACCAAATCTAAACAAAGTAGCCATTTGGTGTTGTCATATTTAGTTTCAGAACAAACCACTTAGACGAAATACAAATTCAGAATTCGGAGAATCTTCGGCGGCGCACCACTGGCTATCATAAATATACCAAGTATCGCGGGTTACCGCTCGTCCAGGACGAGTTCTGCAGCGTTTTCCCGAATTAATTTTATTTTCTTGTTTAATATTGTACATATATGATATAAATAATTCAAATTTAAGAGAACCTGACTTGTAATATACAGAGCAATATATATTTTATATTTAATGTGTACTTCATCTATATACTTGACTATGAATCGGATCTTGGAATTCTGGAAACCCTTAAGGCTAAATTAAGTAATTGAGCAAAAGTAATTAAGCTAAATTATCCAGCCTAGAGTGTGCATTACTTTATGGGAACGATTTTCTGTGTATAATATTTCGTACTCGTAATTACTGCTGCTATTACACTGCATTGGAAAACAGCATGAAAGGAAATCAAGAGAAATGAGCTTTTTAGTTTCCACTTTTCCCCAACACAGTTTAAATGTTTCATGTTTGGATTTGCAAACCAATTCTACAATTACTCCTTCTCTTGAGATGTATCTAATTATCAAAGGAACATTGTTAATCTTTCTTGAAGAGATGGGCTTTTCTGAGTAGGACGCGTGTTCGATGATTAGAGCATCTACAATTTTACAAAATTAATTTTATACTGGGAACCTTAATTTGCATTTTTATCCTTGTCCCAGCAACACATTTCAAAGAATTATAAGGTGATTTTCCGAATTTAGTCAATTTACGAAACAACTAACGGCAAAAGTGACAAAACGTGTCAATTTAGCACCACGTACACTTCTTGCCGCTGTTCTCCGTTGTGTGTGGGAGTAACAGATCAAAGATTATATTAAAACAAGATAGCTAAAGATGGTAATATGTTTTTGCACGGGGGTCGTAATCTCCTTCTTGGGTTGGCACCAGCAGTTTTAAAACTTTGGCTTCACTTTGTGTCAGCACTGCCGACGAGGCGTAAATTTAAGTTGAAAAGAATTGCCTGGCGAACTTAATGTGTACCTGGGGCAGCTGAGAATTTATCAAACGGCTGCAACTCTTCGTTGTGCTGTTCGCCTCGGCCTATTCGTTGTGAAAAGAACTGCTAGAGTTAACAAAGCATCCTAGGCAGAATCAGTCGAGAGTCAAAGTTAAGGGACGCGTAAATTCGAATCGGGATGATGACCACTCTTAAGCGATAGGTCTTCAAATCGCTGTGAGCGGATTAACCCGGAAATTCCATCGTGCCCAAAGTTTATTAGGGAGAAAGCGTTTGCCCAACGGATAACAATCGGAGCAGCCGTCAGAACCCTGGACAGGTACTGTGTTTGTAATAATTAATCACTGATTCCGGTGCTACAGTGTATAGTGTTTTGAATCAGTTAAATAGATAGTGGAGCTCTCATAAATGCTGTATAACGCCGTGATTTATTTACAAACTTTTGCTGTCAAGTTTAGTTAAGATACATATACGTAAATGTTTTGACAAGAGTTCATAGCTACTTCTTTTATCAATATGTGAACCACCTATGACGTCATATAGGAGTAGGGATAAACTTTAACCATATAATTCATGTTTGTTATATACTTAGCGTCAATAGAAACAGGTTAAACTAACATTTACGTTTTATTGTGGTAGCATGCGACATAAATTTGTGAACAGTTTCAGCAGTCTGCAGGGGAAAGACGCCAAGATGGACCATAACACGCTGCATGAATAAGGAGAAAAGCTGTCACCCTATTTCAGGCTTCCTAGAAAGATCTTTTTAACTACTTTACCAAGACGTCGCCCTAACTTAACGCCTACCGAGTCGAACCACCCTTCTTTTCGGTAAGCTGCTGGCAAAACTTCTGTTACAGGGACATTTGTAACATACTTAGGGCGCATATAAATTTTGCTTGTGTATTACCGAATTGCCTTTTAATTTACTGCTCAAAACAGTGGAACAACTTCTCAGTTGGGCAGAAAGTTATGGATATGCCTATATAATGGGGCGCCGAATGGCGCTATTTCGTTGCCCAAGTGGCAAATTTTTTTGTAGTAGTTTAATATCGATTGTCCCAGTAACAGAATCTCCAAAGTCAAGTCTTTATTCTTATTGTCAAATAGTAAAGAGCAACTTTGATGATGTAATCTGCAATGCTTTGCGAAATTTTAGTTGTTGTGAGTTTACAAATAGCAAAAACACAAAATTTGTCTAAATATTCTTGCTCATAACATTGCTGGGCGTTTATCTACAAAGACGAAGCGATCTAAACTATAAACGCCTCAAACAATATAAATCGTCTGTTAAAATTTCTCAAGATTTATGTTGAAATTCTACCATTCAAAAGAAGGGAAATCGCTGATTAATATTTATGTTTGCAAACCAACGCCTTATCAGATATAAAACGTCTCTTAATGGCAAATACATTCCTCAATTATTATTATTTAAACAAAGTATGCTACATCTAAATATCTAGAATTTACTTTACAACAGATGTTGCATGGGTAATTAATCCATTGCCTTCTAGACAAGCATCGTTGATTTGCACGCACGTTTAAAGATTTTGCATCGTTTTGCATTTTACGTTTTTAACCCCATATCCTCAATGTTATCCACAGAAAATACGCAAAGCAACTTCTTGGGGTAGTCCAAAGATGTGGAGCTTTTCGTGATTTTGTTTTGTATCTGTAGTGTTTATTAATATATATTTACAGGCTATATACACGTTTTACTAATAACTACATAAGAACACAACATGCATAATATAATTACGTTCAGGGCCGGATTTACCAATTTGCCGCCTGTAGGCTCAATAATGTTTGCCGCCCCTTAGGGGCAGCCAAGTGTTTGCGCCGCAGGCGAAAATTTCTGAAACGTCAAGGTCAACGCGGTTTAAGAAAAATTATAAAATTTACCTACTAGTAATAAACAACTGAAATATTAACAAATACAAGCGAGATATTTTTAATAGAAACACAATATTTGAAAGATATTAAATTTTTTTCATTTTATTAAAATTTCAGTGCAAAGAACATGTACTAGTAGTTTTCGAAAATTATAATCTACCCACTTAAGACATTGTTTAAACATTGTTGTTTTCATTCAAGATTAATTTCAGATTTTAAAAATGTAATTTTTCATACTTTACTTACCTAGATCAATTAGGTACTAATTGTTTTTTCAGAGTTACGCACTTCATGCTAATGTTAATGTTTAAAATAAATTATTAGTAATTAACACTGAATTTTAAATTTGCTTGCGACGAGCCTTTTTTAAAGCAAAATCGTCTATTATATCATCATAGTTAAGTTTTTGTGCCACTGCCGATTCAATGCAGAGTATAGACAAATGATTAAGTTTTTCTTGAGAAATCGATGATCTCAAGTAGTTTTTTACCCGCTTGAGACAAGAGAAGCTACGTTCACCAGAACAGTTGGTTGCCGGAATACAAACCGAAATTCGTACGGCAATATCGAGGTTTGGATATACAGATTGAAGTGAATGGTCTCTGATGAACTTGCACATACCAATTAAGGTTTTTTCAGGCTTCTCATTTAGGACAGAACAATGCGCTCGAAAGTGTAGACATTCGTCTACAAAATCATCTTCAATGTCACACTTATAAATGTTCACTAAAGATTTTGCTTTGCTTATTAAAATATCGGTGGTCATGTCATCCATTTCTATCAAAAAAGAGAACTTTTTTTGGAATTCTACATAAGCATTATGCCTCTTAGCTAACTCATTTTGTAGTCGGTCGATAATTTTTATAAACGTCTCTATTCTAAAAGAATCTCTGCCACTTGATTCTGATTCCTCTTGTTGAGTTTCGTCATGCCAACGTTTCCTCTTCGGTTGTCTCTTGTAGTCCTTTTCATAATTTTTTATTTCACTTATTTGCATTGCAAGTGATTCGAAATGATTAAAATTGTTACGCTCAGTTTTTGTGAACTCTTCAAGAGATCCATAAAGATTTGAAATTATGACTACATCAGTAGTTACGGCTTGTATTTTTTGATTGACTAAATTCAAACGATTTAGAAAACAACTCCAAAAACAAACCATGAAAGCCGTTTCTAGTCTTTCCAATTTTAAACGGATTCCTTTAGCTTCACATCTTGTTATGGGTTTTTGAGACGTATCATCCTCGATATAAGCCAATGTAGCAATAACAGGTTTCCAAGAGTCTTTCAAACTTTGGCAAGCATCATCTCTAGCCGACCAACGTGTATAAGAAAGTTTTTTTAATGTCTTTCCTTTGTCGATTTTAGACATTAAAATTTGCCATCGAGTCGTAGACTTAGAAAAAAAAACATAAAGTTCTTCAAGTAAATTGAAAAACCAACAAGCTTCTTCGCAACATTCAGCTGCCGTGGTTCCAACTAAATTTAAAGAATGGGCCGAACAAGGAATATATAAAGCCAATGGTGCCCGTTCTTGAATTTTTGCCTGCAAACCATTATACAATCCCGACATATTTGAAGCATTGTCATAGGACTGTCCTCGGCAGTCTTTTAAATCAATTTTTAAATTCTGTAATTCATGAGTAAGAGCATTCAACATTTCTTCAGCTTTGTGCCCTGCTGATGGTATAAATGTAAGAAAACGTTCGGAAGGCATACCGTTTTTCATTACATATCGAATCACTAAAGTAAGTTGATCCACGTGAGAAATGTCTGGAGTAGAGTCCACTATTAGAGAAAAATATTTTGCTTCTTTAATTTCTTCACAAATTGTAGCTTTAACTTTTTCTGCCATTAAACTAATGAATTCGTTGCAAATGGTCGAACTTAAATAGCTAGTATTTCCACTACCTGTGTTTCCAAAACGCGCAATATGTTTAGCCAAAAATGGGTCGAATTCCGCAATTAATTCTAAAACCATTAAATAATTTCCATTGCCAGGCGAACCAAATATTTCATTATCTCCTCTAAAAGCAAGACCCCTTGAAGATAAAGCCTTTACAGCAGCAGCTACTCTTGTTAAAACGTTTCTCCAGTATATTGTTTCTTCGTCTATTTGAGCTGTAAGGGCAAAGTCTATACGACCACGAGCAATAGCTCTTGATTTCATCGCAAGTACACAGGATTTATGAACGGAAGAATTTTCATGATGTGTAACACGACTTCCAGCATTTTTCCAGTCACTAAATCCATCTTTACTTTCAAACTGAGTCTGATTACTATTACAAAAAAGTAAACAGGGAACACAAAAAACTGAACCTTTACTTTCGGAATAAATTAGCCAATTTCTTGAGGTTTTCTCGCCATTCAGTAATTTTCGTTCAAACAATGTTTTTGTGAAGAATCGATTATAATCAGCATAATTACGTTTACTTCTAGTAAAATCAGATGATACATTTTGATCAAAACCGCAGGTTGCAATGTAATCCTTCATGGTGTCGTTCAAAATCCAGTAAGCAGGATCGTTATTGAAAGTGAACGATTTTTGTTCATGACTACCAGACGTAGACACTTCATCGCCTTTCTCATAAGAGTCATCAGCAACAGGCGTATCTAATGGTTCTTGTTCACCACTAGTAGACGCCCTCTCGCCTTGTTCTTCTACTGTAGCGGGGGACTCTTTTTCTGTATATTTAATAGATACAGAATCAAGATCAAGAACAATTTATTGATTGATTCAGTACTAGAGTACCGATTTGTGAACAACATTCCACTTTTAGCTAAAATCCGTACTCCAGTACTGTTTCTCAAAAAGTTACAAATTAGAAATTAAATTTCTGATTTTTCAATAAGTAAGAATTGGTTCAAAAATTAAGTGTGATTC
Organism: Agriotes lineatus; assembly: GCA_940337035.1. NCBI lineage: Eukaryota > Metazoa > Arthropoda > Insecta > Coleoptera > Elateridae > Agriotes > Agriotes lineatus. The sequence goes on from CALNHX010006828.1 coordinate 82,267, forward strand.
AAGCTTTTAAATCATTAATTCCACTACGCAAACACAAACACAACCACAACTAGAAAATCGTACATCCTGGCATTGGATGGTGTATTTAATTCAAATTCTGACTTCCAATTTGAACTTGATCAACACTTATTTTTTTAAATCAAAAATACATATTTAATTTTTGCCATAAATGTACTCACCATCTTGATTCTGTATTGAGTTCTCGATTTCCGAAGCTGGCTCTGTATTAACACTATGTTCTAAACTACTTTTATTACTATAAATGTTAAATAATGTGTCTATTTTCAGTTTTTTTCACCACAATCTCCCTTTCTTTGGCTTTCAATTGTGCAAGTTTTTTGTATTTTGCACCACTAAGCCTTTTCCTACCACTCATTTTTAAGAAATTAAAAACAAAAACTTAGCAGTCACTATCAAAGAACGGACAAGACTAACTTACGAAATACGAATGTACATATATAGAGAAATAGTTATATTTAAAGTACAAAAATGATTACTTGCAACTTGCAATCACAACTCAAAAGCAACCACATCCACTTACATTTCATTTGGTTTTCTTAGAAATTAGCGTGTGTAGGGAAATGTAACTCTATACTTCAGGGGCTCTAAAAGTTGATATGCTTGATAAGCTTATTTGAGTTAACTAACATATTAGAAAATGTATGGTTGCAAAATATTTTCGTGTAGATACCTAATAAAATACTTACTATTTTTTACTTTTACATTCTAAATTTGCCGCCTCAAAAATTTGCCGCTCTAGGCTGCAGCCTACTCAGCCTATTTAGAAATATGGCCCTGATCAGGG